>JACYVW010000153.1:0-94845 GCA_023065735.1 Coffea humblotiana
ACACTTTCACAACTTAAGTATATATTTAGCTATATTATATGAATAAATACCTCTAAATAAAATAAGAAGATGATCATGGTTTATGAAGCATTTTATTGACCATATGAGTTACTTGCTTGTAAAATTGTGTAAGAATGAGAAATTGACTTGAATTTGTTATAATGGCGGTATAATTGGCTTTCCTTTAATTGATATTATGAGTACTTGAACTTAATGGAGTGATTGCATAATGGTTGTTTACCTTGTTTTTGAGAAAATGAAGTTGATTGTGCACATTTGTTTATTTTCAAAATATTGGATCATTGTTGGTTTGTATTTCTAATTGCTTGAGGACAAGCAATGGTTCAAGTGTGGGGGTATTTGACAAGTGTTTATTTTACGTATTTTTAAGTGCATTTTATTAGTTAATTTTGGTTTGATTATTTACTTTTATAACTAAAATAACTAAGGTTTTGGTAAAAATCTACATTTTATGTTAAAGCGGCTAACATTGCATTTCTAGTGCTTTTAATGGTAAAAATTTCATATTTTACAGGTTTAATGATTCAATTATCAAATGAAGACCATTGAGAAGATATTTGGATGATTGATGATGGATTAAAGTGGTGAAAATAAAATATGAAGTGTTAAAGAAGAAATGCAATTTGTGGATAAAAGAATCAAGAAAAGTCAGCTTTGACAACTCTGACATGTTTTCGTATTTTGACCATATCTGGAGCTACACATATCGGATTGAGGTGATTTTGTACCATTTTGAAGCTAAGAGATATATCTACATTTGGTATGAAGAAATCAAACCCAATTCAGCCGTTTTCCTGGTCAAAAAGACGAAACACAGAAGCTTTTCTGGATGGTCGGAAGCTGAAGCCCAGAATTGACCAGTCTATGGTATTTCGACCATATCTCTGTCCACCGATCTCCAAATTAGGTGATTCTTGAAGCATTGGAAAGCTAACTCAAAGGGCTACAACTTTTGTGTTTTGCACAAAAGTTAGTTCGGCCTTCATCACAGAGAAAATCATAGTTGAAGTGAGGCCAAGTGAAAATGCAAAACGCGAGTTAAAGTCGCGTTTTGTGTAGGCGCGGTTTGTAGCCGAAAGCTGCAATTTGCTCAGCCAATTCTCTTGTGTTCAGACTACTTTCCAGCTATAAGTTGCAAGGGAATTCGGTGCACATGCTTCAGAATACAAAGGGCAACAAAGGTGGCTTTTTTCAAGTCAAAAATGTTGGTTTTTGACTATCTTCACACAAGCAGACTTGGAGAATCATAGCAGAAAATTTTGACTAATGGAAAAGGAGTTTTTCATTAGTTTATATGCAAAAACATTTGGGAGGTCTGAGAGACATACGGGAGAAGCTTGGAGTCTGCAGAAATGTAGCTTTTCCATTTCCTTTGTGTAGGATAGCTTAGCTAGTTAGTTCATCCACTCTTGTATAATGGCTAGATTAGGATGAAGATGGAGATGAAGAAGGAGAAGTTGAAGCTCATGTGACAAGGGTTATCTCTTCTTCAACTCTTTATCTTTTGTATTGGATTCTTAAGTTTAGTTAATATGCAAGTTCTGGATTTTATGTTATTTATGTGTTTCTAAAGTTTATGCCTTGGGTTTGGTTGAACTTTCTATAATTGTTAGTGTTTATTATTTGGTTATTTGATGCCAGTATTTGAGCAAGTTATTTAGCACTTTAAGCTCTTCAAATCATGATTAATCTGGTACCATTAATTGTGATTATCTAAGGTGTTATTTCTGCAATGAAAAATTGAGATTTAACACTAGTTCAAGAAGTGCTAAACATAGGGAGTACACTCACGAGAGTAGAGGTGCACCTATGTGGTTTTGGTGATTAATTTCATGTAATTTCATTGAAAAAATGAACTTGTAGCTAATTCCATAACCATGAGAATAGGTATGGATTAGTTATGAATATAATTGATTCACTACGAAAGTAGGTTTCATATGCATGAGGAAATTACACCATAATTAGCTTAGATGGTAGTATTCAATGATCCAAAAATAGCATTTGCATGAGTAGTTAGGAATACCATAACCTAAGGAGCTTACATTTGTTATTTTGCATAAGTTCAGTAGATTTCATTGCTTATAATTCATTGATAGTCTAAATAATAGAGAAGTTTTAGTAGTACCGGTAATTGTTCACTCTTCCTCGTGGGATCGACTCGATATATACCCTAAACTACTAGTTGACCTGTATACTTGCAGTGAAACGGGTGTAAATCGGATTTATTTTAACTTGTACGTATAGAAAAATCCCGTCAAGTTTTTGGCGCCGTTGCCGGGGAAGATTTGGCAATATCGGTGTGAAGAGCAATTTATTAGTTTAGACATTTTATTAGTTATAGAGTGAATGTATTTTCTGTTATTTTAGTGTTTTATATGTGTGTGTGTTTTATCACCTATTCTTCTTACTAATTTTGCTCTTAAGTTGTTTAAAAGCAATTTTAGGTGATGAGGAGGATAGGTCAATTTGGAGGACAATGCTTGAGAAGTGGAAGATTGGCAATGGATGGTTACCAAGTGCAAAACTCCTTCAATAGAGGTAACCAAGAATTTACTGAATGTATGTCTTTTGAAGATGGTTTAAGGTGCTTAAAAACTAAATTTGATGTTATGATGTTACAAGTTCAAATGGACAAAATTTGCATGAAATTGAGCAAGGGAGGTATGTTAATGCTTTTAATTCTTATCATGTGATTTGTGACTTGTGTGGAGATTATCATGCTACTAATACATGTATGCAAGCACAAAATGTGGATTATTATGATGAATTAGAGCATTACAATCCTTGTTTTGATCGATATAGTGCTAATTGGAGCAATTCTCCTGCTTATGGTTGGGATAATCAATGTACATATAGTGATTTTCCAGATTTTTATGATTACCAACCTGAAAGTGTCCAATATGAATCAAAACCATCTTGGGAGTTGGCAATAGAGAAGTTAGCTAATGCACCTCTACCCTGGGAATTAGAAAGTGAACCATTAGCTAATGATTCTAATGCATCTTGGGAGCTAGCTGCAGAAAATTTTTCTAATCAATTTGATTCAGCCATAGAAAAGCTAGCAATTGCAACTTCCGACCGTTTTGATAGGATTGAGGAAAGAATAGATGAATTAGCTTCTCACTTTGGTAGAATACATGAGCAATTGAATGTATTGTGTGAAGTTATTTCTTCTAATAATTTATAAAATGATCCTAGCATGAATGGTGGGAATGTTGTATGTGAAAATGGGTTGCATTTTGATCCAAATGATGATTCTAACTTGTGTTTCAATGAGGAAAGGTCCATTTCACAAGATAGTACTTTTGGAGCTAACATTGAACCTCAAGAGGTGAGCCTTAACGACTCATTTTTCACTTCTCTTGAGGAATGTGTTGATTGTATAGGTTCTAAAGGTATTATACCCAAGAAAGCTATGTAGATGTTCCTTTGGTGAATTCTCAAGTGGTGCATATTCAAGGTAATATCTATGAAACACTTGGAATAGGTAAGTCACTTTCATCTCTCATATCATTTGAACATGCGACTTTTACTATAAAGTCACCTTTTAATGATTCACCACGACCCAAAATTGTGGATTATTCTTTAACCAAACCTCCTTGAAAAATGAGGTGAGAAAGTCGAGCCAACGACTATAAACAAAAGCGCTTGTTGGGAGGCAACCCAATGTTTTAGTACTTTATGTTAATCTGGTGTGATTTTATGTTTAAAGTATGAGTTTGAGTTATTTTTTTATTTTTCGTTTGTAGGTATTGGAAATGGAAGCAAAAGTGACCAAATGAGGTGAAAAGTCGAAATTTGATCAAGGAACTCCACCCCTCGATTTGAGTAATTGTTGTTTTTGATTCGTTAGAAGGGGTTAAAATGCATATTTAGATCATTTTACATGTGCGTGCATTGATAAAATTTGCAAACGAATGATCTATGATGCATTTTGAGTGATTGGGGTACCAATGGTAATTTTTCAAAATTGATTTTCTGCAAAAATTTCGCAGAAGAAAACGCACTTGGGCTGAAACGCGCCTTAGAGTCGCGTTTTCGGTAAGCGCGTTTCCAATTTTGCGCCCACACTGAAGAAAACGCGCTTTGAAACGCGCGAGAAAGTCGCGTTTTCAGCATACTCGCGTTTTGCGCCTGGATCAGAAACCAAAAACGCCTTTAAAAACGCGATATAAAGTCGCGTTTTCAATGCTGTACAATTTGTGAAGAAACGCGACTTCAAAAACGTGAGCTGAAGGCGCGTTTTGAGTCACGTTTTCTGAGCACTTTTTTTTTAAAGAAAAATGCAGGTTCCTTGATTATCTTTTTCTTCTTTTCCTCATATATTTTCTTGTACCTTGAGTTGCTTATTGTGTATTTTATATAGGTACATCACCAAAACAAAGGCTTGAAGTTATAGATCACCATTTTGTTTATGAAACCTTTGTTATCACTTTTGTTTCTCACTTTCCATCTTTAGGTTAATATTACTAATGGTTATCAAATGGAATTCATGAAGCATGGGAGATAGATGGACAACGGATCTTGAAGCTTCATGTTCAATCACAACAATAGGGGAGTATCACTTTCTTTATCTTGATTTTCCTTTTTACACATTGAGGACAATGTGCATGTTAAGCGTGGGGGGGGGGGGGGGAGAATTGAGATTACATACATTGTATGTGATTGAATTATAAGTTGCAAATATTGGATTTGTGTTAAAATTTAAAATTTTTTTCTTGTCCAAGATTGCAAAGTTGCTCCAAAAAAAAAATCAAATTTTTTCAATCTTACCAAAGGGGTAACAAGTTCCATACCATTAGTAGTTCAAATTCCTTCTACATTTGAAATAAATATATATGATTTGGAAACTTCTTTTCTCATTTAATTTGGAAATGACTATTATGTGATTATAATTTTTGTATTTGTAGGAAAGTATATCTTTTAAAGTGGAGAAAATTATACCTATATTTTTTTGCATATTTGATGAAATTTCTCTTTTTTTTATTTTATAAGTTAAGTAATAAGTATGGTCAATAGTTACAATACTCTTCTCATGATTATTCTTTTGGAGGAATGTTATTATTTCTGCTTTGAAAAAAAAAGGTACAAAAAAAAGTATAAAAAAAGAGAAAGGAAAAAGTCAGAAAAAATGAATAGAGTTGTTCTACTCTAATGTTCTTGTACTTAGTAACCGGAAGCCTTCATCTAAAAATGTCGACTTTCGCGTAAAACGGTACTTGAATTAAGAGTATGCAAGGCAACTTGAGTATGTGAAGTGTTGAGTAACCGGCAATCTCATCTAAAAATGTCGATATTCGCGTAAAAAGACACTTTCACAACTTAAGTATATATTTAGCTATATTATATTAATAAATACTTCAAATAAAATAAGAAGATGATCATGAGCTTATGAAGCATTTTATTGATCATATGAGTTACTTGCTTGTAAAATTGTATAAGAATGAGAAATTGACTTGAATTTGTTATAATGGCGGTATAATTGGCTTTCCTTTAAGTGATATTACGAGTACTTGAACTTAATGGAGTGATTGCCATAAATGGTTGTTTACCTTGTTTTTGAGAAAATGAAGTTGATTGTGCACATTTATTTATTTTCAAAATAATGGATCATTGTTGGTTTGTATTTTCTAATTGCTTGAGAACAAGCAATGGTTCAAGTGTGGGGGTATTTGACAAGGGTTTATTTTACGTATTTTTAAGTGCATTTTATTAGTTAATTTTGGTTTGATTATTTAGTTTTATAACTAAAATAACTAAGGTTTTGGTAAAAATCTACATTTTATGTTAAAGCGGCTAACATTGCATTTCTAGTGCTTTTAATGGTAAAAATTTCATATTTTACAGGTTTAATGATTCAATTATCAAATGACGACCATTGAGAAGATATTTGGATAATTGATGATGGATTAAAGTGGTGAAAATAAAATATGAAGTGTTAAAGAAGAAATGCAATTTGTGGATAAAAGAATCAACAAAAGTCAGCTTTGACAACTCTGACATGTTTTCGTATTTTGACCATATCTGGAGCTACACATATCGGATTGAGGTGCATTTTGTACCATGTTGAAGCTAAGAGATATATCTACATTTGGTATGAAGAAATCAAAGCCCAATTCAGCCGTTTTCCTGGTCAAAAAGACGAAACACAGAAGCTTTTCTGGATGGTCGGAAGCTGAAGCCCAGAATTGACCAGTCTATGGTATTTCGACCATATCTCTGTCCACCGATCTCCCAATTAGGTGATTCTTGAAGATTGGAAAGCTAACTCAAAGGGCTACAACTTTTGTGTTTTGCACAAAAGTTAGTTCGGCCTTCATCACAGAGAAAATCATAGTTGAAGTGAGGCCAAGTTGAAAACGCGAGAAGACAAAACGAGTTAAAGTCGCGTTTTGTGTAGGCGCGGTTTGTAGCCGAAAAGCTGCAATTTGCTCAGCCAATTCTCTTGTGTTCAGACTACTTTCCAGCTATAAGTTGCAAGGGAATTCGGTGCACATGCTTCAGAATACAAAAGGGCAACAAAGGTGGCTTATTTTCAAGTCAAAAATGTTGGTTTTTGACTATCTTCACACAAGCAGACTTGGAGAATCATAGCAGAAAATTTGACTAATGGAAAAGGAGTTTTTCATTAGTTTATATGCAAAAACATTTGGGAGGTCTGAGAGACATACGGGAAGAAGCTTGGAGTCTGCAGAAATGTAGCTTTTCCATTTCCTTTGTGTAGGATAGCTTAGCTAGTTAGTTCATCCACTCTTGTATAATGGCTAGATTAGGATGAAGATGGAGATGAAGAAGGAGAAGTTGAATCTCATGTGACAAGGGTTATCTCTTCTTCAACTCTTTATCTTTTGTATTGGATTCTTAAGTTTAGTTAATATGCAAGTTCTGGATTTTATGTTATTTATGTGTTTCTAAAGTTTATGCCTTGGGTTTGGTTGAACTTTCTATAATTGTTAGTGTTTATTATTTGGTTATTTGATGCCAGTATTTGAGCAAGTTATTTAGCACTTTAAGCTCTTCAAATCATGATTAATCTGGTACCATTAATTGTGATTATCTAAGGTGTTATTTCTGCAATGAAAAATTGAGATTTAACACTAGTTCAAGAAGTGCTAAACATAGGGAGTACACTCACGAGAGTAGAGGTGCACCTATGTGGTTTTGGTGATTAATTTCATGTAATTTCATTGAAAAAATGAACTTGTAGCTAATTCCATAACCATGAGAATAGGTATGGATTAGTTATGAATATAATTGATTCACTACGAAAGTAGGTTTCATATGCATGAGGAAATTACACCATAATTAGCTTAGATGGTAGTATTCAATGATCCAAAAATAGCATTTGCATGAGTAGTTAGGAATACCATAACCTAAGGAGCTTACATTTGTTATTTTGCATAAGTTCAGTAGATTTCATTGCTTATAATTCATTGATAGTCTAAATAATAGAGAAGTTTTAGTAGTACCGGTAATTGTTCACTCTTCCTCGTGGGATCGACTCGATATATACCCTAAACTACTAGTTGACCTGTATACTTGCAGTGAAACGGGTGTAAATCGGATTTATTTTAACTTGTACGTATAGAAAAATCCCGTCAAGTTTTTGGCGCCGTTGCCGGGGAAGATTTGGCAATATCGGTGTGAAGAGCAAATTTATTAGTTTAGACATTTTATTAGTTATAGAGTGAATGTATTTTCTGTTATTTTAGTGTTTTATATGTGTGTGTGTTTTATCACCTATTCTTCTTACTAATTTTGCTCTTAAGTTGTTTAAAAGCAATTTTAGGTGATGAGGAGGATAGGTCAATTTGGAGGACAATGCTTGAGAAGTGGAAGATTGGCAATGGATGGTTACCAAGTACAAAACTCCTTCAATAGAGGTAACCAAGAATTTACTGAATGTATGTCTTTTGAAGATGGTTTAAGGTGCTTAAAAACTAAATTTGATGTTATGATGTTACAAGTTCAAATGGACAAAATTTTGCATGAAATTGAGCAAGGGAGGTATGTTAATGCTTTTAATTCTTATCATGTGATTTGTGACTTGTGTGGAGATTATCATGCTACTAATACATGTATGCAAGCACAAAATGTGGATTATTATGATGAATTAGAGCATTACAATCCTTGTTTTGATCGATATAGTGCTAATTGGAGCAATTCTCCTGCTTATGGTTGGGATAATCAATGTACATATAGTGATTTTCCAGATTTTTATGATTACCAACCTGAAAGTGTCCAATATGAATCAAAACCATCTTGGGAGTTGGCAATAGAGAAGTTAGCTAATGCACCTCTACCCTGGGAATTAGAAAGTGAACCATTAGCTAATGATTCTAATGCATCTTGGGAGCTAGCTGCAGAAAATTTTTCTAATCAATTTGATTCAGCCATAGAAAAGCTAGCAATTGCAACTTCCGACCGTTTTGATAGGATTGAGGAAAGAATAGATGAATTAGCTTCTCACTTTGGTAGAATACATGAGCAATTGAATGTATTGTGTGAAGTTATTTCTTCTAATAATTTATAAAATGATCCTAGCATGAATGGTGGGAATGTTGTATGTGAAAATGGGTTGCATTTTGATCCAAATGATGATTCTAACTTGTGTTTCAATGAGGAAAGGTCCATTTCACAAGATAGTACTTTTGGAGCTAACATTGAACCTCAAGAGGTGAGCCTTAACGACTCATTTTTCACTTCTCTTGAGGAATGTGTTGATTGTATAGGTTCTAAAGGTATTATAACCCAAGAAAGCTATGTAGATGTTCCTTTGGTGAATTCTCAAGTGGTGCATATTCAAGGTAATATCTATGAAACACTTGGAATAGGTAAGTCACTTTCATCTCTCATATCATTTGAACATGCGACTTTTACTATAAAGTCACCTTTTAATGATTCACCACGACCCAAAATTGTGGATTATTCTTTAACCAAACCTCCTTGAAAAATGAGGTGAGAAAGTCGAGCCAACGACTATAAACAAAAGCGCTTGTTGGGAGGCAACCCAATGTTTTAGTACTTTATGTTAATCTGGTGTGATTTTATGTTTAAAGTATGAGTTTGAGTTATTTTTTTATTTTTCGTTTGTAGGTATTGGAAATGGAAGCAAAAGTGACCAAATGAGGTGAAAAGTCGAAATTTGATCAAGGAACTCCACCCCTCGATTTGAGTAATTGTTGTTTTTGATTCGTTAGAAGGGGTTAAAATGCATATTTAGATCATTTTACATGTGCGTGCATTGATAAAATTTGCAAACGAATGATCTATGATGCATTTTGAGTGATTGGGGTACCAATGGTAATTTTTCAAAATTGATTTTCTGCAAAAATTTCGCAGAAGAAAACGCACTTGGGCTGAAACGCGCCTTAGAGTCGCGTTTTCGGTAAGCGCGTTTCCAATTTTGCGCCCACACTGAAGAAAACGCGCTTTGAAACGCGCGAGAAAGTCGCGTTTTCAGCATACTCGCGTTTTGCAGCCTGGATCAGAAACCAAAAATGCGCCTTTAAAAACGCGATATAAAGTCGCGTTTTCAATGCTGTACAATTTGTGAAGAAACGCGACTTCAAAAACGTGAGCTGAAGGCGCGTTTTGAGTCACGTTTTCTGAGCACTTTTTTTTTAAAGAAAAATGCAGGTTCCTTGATTATCTTTTTCTTCTTTTCCTCATATATTTTCTTGTACCTTGAGTTGCTTATTGTGTATTTTATATAGGTACATCACCAAAACAAAGGCTTGAAGTTATAGATCACCATTTTGTTTATGAAACCTTTGTTATCACTTTTGTTTCTCACTTTCCATCTTTAGGTTAATATTACTAATGGTTATCAAATGGAATTCATGAAGCATGGGAGATAGATGGACAACGGATCTTGAAGCTTCATGTTCAATCACAACAATAGGGGAGTATCACTTTCTTTATCTTGATTTTCCTTTTTACACATTGAGGACAATGTGCATGTTAAGCGTGGGGGGGGGGGGGGAGAATTGAGATTACATACATTGTATGTGATTGAATTATAAGTTGCAAATATTGGATTTGTGTGAAAATTTAAAATTTTTTCTTGTCCAAGATTGCAAAGTTGCTCCAAAAAAAAAAATCAAATTTTTTCAATCTTAGCCAAAGGGGTAACAAGTTCCATACCATTAGTAGTTCAAATTCCTTCTACATTTGAAATAAATATATATGATTTGGAAACTTCTTTTCTCATTTAATTTGGAAATGACTATTATGTGATTATAATTTTTTGTATTTGTAGGAAAGTATATCTTTTAAAGTGGAGAAAACTATACCTATATTTTTTTGCATATTTGATGAAATTTCTCTTTTTTTTAATTTTATAAGTTAAGTAATAAGTATGGTCAATAGTTACAATACTCTTCTCATGATTATTCTTTTGGAAGAATGTTATTATTTCTGCTTTGAAAAAAAAAAAAGGAACAAAAAAAAAGTATAAAAAAAGAGAAAGGAAAAAGTCAGAAAAAATGAATAAGAGTTGTTCTACTCTAATGGTTCTTGTACTTAGTAACCGGAAGCCTTCATCTAAAAATGTCGACTTTCGCGTAAAACGGTAACTTGAATCAAGAGTATGCAAGGCAAACTTGAGTATGTGAAAGTGTTGAATAACCGGCAATCTTCATCTAAAAATGTCGATATTCGCGTAAAAAGACACTTTCACAACTTAAGTATATATTTAGCTATATTATATTAATAAATACTCAAAATAAAATAAGAAGATGATCATGAGCTTATGAAGCATTTTATTGATCATATGAGTTACTTGCTTGTAAAATTGTGTAAGAATGAGAAATTGACTTGAATTTGTTATAATGGCGGTATAATTGGCTTTCCTTTAAGTGATATTACGAGTACTTGAACTTAATGGAGTGATTGCATAATGGTTGTTTACCTTGTTTTTGAGAAATGAAGTTGATTGTGCACATTTGTTTATTTTCAAAATATTGGATCATTGTTGGTTTGTATTTCTAATTTCTTGAGAACAAGCAATGGTTCAAGTGTGGGGGTATTTGACAAGGGTTTATTTTACGTATTTTTAAGTGCATTTTATTAGTTAATTTTGGTTTGATTATTTAAGTTTTATAACTAAAATAACTAAGGTTTTGGTAAAAATCTACATTTTATGTTAAAGCGGCTAACATTGCATTTCTAGTGATTTTAATGGTAAAAATTTCATATTTTACAGGTTTAATGATTCAATTATCAAATGACGACCATTGAGAAGATATTTGGATAATTGATGATGGATTAAAGTGGTGAAAATAAAATATGAAGTGTTAAAGAAGAAATGCAATTTGTGGATAAAAGAATCAACAAAAGTCAGCTTTGACAACTCTGACATGTTTTCGTATTTTGACCATATCTGGAGGCTACACATATCGGATTGAGGTGCATTTTGTACCATGTTGAAGCTAAGAGATATATCTACATTTGGTATGAAGAAATCAAAACCCAATTCAGCCGTTTTCCTGGTCAAAAAGACGAAACACAGAAGCTTTTCTGGATGGTCGGAAGCTGAATCCCAGAATTGACCAGTCTATGGTATTTCGACCATATCTCTGTCCACCGATCTCCCAATTAGGTGATTCTTGAAGGATTGGAAAAGCTAACTCAAAGGGTTACAACTTTTGTGTTTTGCACAAAAGTTAGTTCGGCCTTCATCACAGAGAAAATCATAGTTGAAGTGAGGCCAAGTTGAAAACGCGAGAAGACAAAACGCGAGTTAAAGTCGCGTTTTGTGTAGGCGCGGTTTGTAGCCGAAAAGCTGCAATTTGCTCAGCCAATTCTCTGTGTTCAGACTACTTTCCAGCTATAAGTTGCAAGGGAATTCGGTGCACATGCTTCAGAATACAAAGGGCAACAAAGGTGGCTTATTTTCAAGTAAAAAATGTTGGTTTTTGACTATCTTCACACAAGCAGACTTGGAGAATCATAGCAGAAAATTTTGACTAATGGAAAAGGAGTTTTTCATTAGTTTATATGCAAAAACATTTGGGAGGTCTGAGAGACATACGGGAGAAGCTTGGAGTCTGCAGAAATGTAGCTTTTCCATTTCCTTTGTGTAGGATAGCTTAGCTAGTTAGTTCATCCACTCTTGTATAATGGCTAGATTAGGATGAAGATGGAGATGAAGAAGGAGAAGTTGAAGCTCATGTGACAAGGGTTATCTCTTCTTCAACTCTTTATCTTTTGTATTGGATTCTTAAGTTTAGTTAATATGCAAGTTCTGGATTTTATGTTATTTATGTGTTTCTAAAGTTTATGCCTTGGGTTTGGTTGAACTTTCTATAATTGTTAGTGTTTTATTATTTGGTTATTTGATGCCAGTATTTGAGCAAGTTATTTAGCACTTTAAGCTCTTCAAATCATGATTAATCTGGTACCATTAATTGTGATTATCTAAGGTGTTATTTCTGCAATGAAAAATTGAGATTTAACACTAGTTCAAGAAGTGCTAAACATAGGGAGTACACTCACGAGAGTAGAGGTGCACCTATGTGGTTTTGGTGATTAATTCATGTAATTTCATTGAAAAAATGAACTTGTAGCTAATTCCTATAACCATGAGAATAGGTATGGATTAGTTATGAATATAATTGATTCACTACGAAAGTAAGTTTCATATGCATGAGGAAATTACACCATAATTAGCTTAGATGGTAGTATTCAATGATCCAAAAATAGCATTTGCATGAGTAGTTAGGAAATACCATAACCTAAGGAGCTTACATTTGTTATTTTGCATAAGTTCAGTAGATTTCATTGCTTATAATTCATTGATAGTCTAAATAATAGAGAAGTTTTAGTAGTACCGGTAATTGTTCACTCTCCTCGTGGGATCGACTCGATATATACCCTAAACTACTAGTTGACCTGTATACTTGCAGTGGAAACGGTGTGTAAATCGGATTTATTTTAACTTGTACGTATAGAAAAATCCCGTCAAGTTTTTGGCGCCGTTGCCTGGGGAAGATTTGGCAATATCGGTGTGAAGAGCAAACTTTATTAGTTTAGACATTTTTATTAGTTATAGAGTGAATGTATTTTCTGTTATTTTAGTGTTTTATATGTGTGTGTGTTTTATCACCTATTCTTCTTTACTAATTTTGCTCTTAAGTTGTTTAAAAGCAATTTACGGTGATGAGGAGGATTAGGTCAATTTGGAGGACAATGCTTGCAGAAGTGGAAGATTGGCAATGGATGGTTACAAGTGCAAAACTTCCTTCAATAGAGGTAACCAAGAATTTACTGAATGTATGTCTTATTGAAGATGGTTTAAGGTGGCTTAAAAACTAAATTTGATGTTATGATGTTACAAGTTCAAATGGACAAAATTTTGCATGAAATTGAGCAAGGGAGGTATGTTAATGCTTTTAATTCTTATCATGTGATTTGTGACTTGTGTGGAGATTATCATGGCTACTAATACATGTATGCAAGCACAAAAATGTGGATTATTATGATGAATTAGAGCATTACCAATCCTTGTTTTGATCGATATAGTGCTTAATTGGAGCAATTCTCCTGCTTATGGTTGGGATAATCAATGTACATATAGTGATTTTCCAGGATTTTTATGATTACCCAACCTGAAAGTGTCCAATATGAATCAAAACCATCTTGGGAGTTGGCAATAGAGAAGTTAGCTAATGCACCTCTACCCTGGGAATTAGAAAGTGAACCATTAGCTAATGATTCTAATGCATCCTTGGGAGCTAGCTGCAGAAAATTTTTCTAATCAATTTGATTCAGCCATAGAAAAGCTAGCAATTGCAACTTCCGACCGTTTTGATAGGAATTGAGGAAAGAATAGATGAATTAGCTTCTCACTTTGGTAGAATACATGAGCAATTGAATGTATTGTGTGAAGTTATTTCTTCTAATAATTTACAAAATGATCCTAGCATGAATGGTGGGAATGTTGTATGTGAAAATGGGTTGCATTTTGATCCAAATGATGATTCTAACTTGTGTTCAATGAGGAAAGGTCCATTTCACAAGATAGTACTTTTGGAGCTAACATTGAACCTTAAGAGGTGAGCCTTAACGACTCATTTTTCACTTCTCTTGAGGAATGTGTTGATTGTATGGTTCTAAAGGTATTATAGCCCAAGAAAGCTATGTAGATGTTCCTTTTGGTGAATTCTCAAGTGGTGGCATATTCAAGGTAAATCTATGAAACACTTGGACATAAGTAAGTCACTTTTCATCTCTCATATCATTTGAACATTGCGACTTTTACTATAAAAGTCACCTTTTAATGATTCACCACGACCCAAAATGATGGATTATTCTTTAACCAAACCTCCTTGAAAATGGAGGTGAGAAAGTCGAGCACGACTATAAACAAAAGCGCTTGTTGGGAGGCAACACAATGTTTTAGTACTTTATGTTAATCTGGTGTGATTTTATGTTTAAGTATGAGTTTGAGTTATTTTTTTATTTTTCGTTTGTAGGTATTGGAAATGGAAGCAAAAGTGACCAAATGAGGTGAAAAAGTCGAAATTTGATCAAGGAACTCCACCCCTCGATTTGAGTAATTGTTGTTTTTGATTCGTTAGAAGGGGTTAAAATGCATATTTAGATCATTTTACATGTGCGTGCATTGATAAAATTTTGCAAACGAATGATCTATGATGCATTTTGAGTGATTGGGGTACCAATGGTAATTTTTCAAAAATTGATTTTCTGCAAAAATTTCCAGAAGAAAAACGCACTTGGGCTGAAACGCGCCTTAGAGTCGCGTTTTCGGTAAGCGCGTTTCCAATTTTGCGCCCACACTGAAGAAAACGCGCTTTTGAAAACGCGCGAGAAAGTCGCGTTTTTCAGCATACTCGCGTTTTGCCGCCTGGATCAGAAACCAAAAACGCGCCTTTAAAAAACGCGATATAAAGTCGCGTTTTAACAATGGTCAATGGTACAATTTGTGAAGAAACGCGACTTCAAAAACGTGAGCTGAAGGCGCGTTTTGAGTCACGTTTTCTGAGCACTTTTTTTTTAAAGAAAAATGCAGGTTCCTTGATTATCTTTTTCTTCTTTTCCTCATATATTTTCTTGTACCTTGAGTTGCTATTGTGTATTTTATATAGGTACATCACCGAAAACCAAAGGCTTGAAGTTATAGATCACCATTTTGTTTATGATAAACCTTTGTTATCACTTTTGTTTCTCACTTTCCATCTTTAGGTAATATTACTAATGGTTATCAAATGGAATTCATGAAGCATGGGGAGATAGATGGACAACGGATCTTGAAGCTTCATGTTCAATCACAACAATAGGGGAGTATCACTTTTCTTATCTTGATTTTCCTTTTTACACATTGAGGACAATGTGCATGTTAACGTGGGGTAGGGGGGGGGGGGGGGGGGGGGGGGGGAGGAATTGAGATTACATACATTTGTATGTGATTGAATTATAAGTTGCAAATATTGGATTTGTGTTAAAATTTAAAATTTTTTTTCTTGTCCAAGATTGCAATAGTTGCTCCAAAAAAAAAGAATCAAATATTTTTCAATCTTATTCCAAAGGGGTAACAAGTTCCATACCATTAGTAGTTCAAATTCCTTCTACATTTGAAATAAATATATATGATTTGGAAACTTCTTTTCTCATTTAATTTGGAAATGACTATTATGTGATTATAATTTTTTGTATTTGTAGGAAAGTATATCTTTTAAAGTGGAGAAAATTATACCTATATTTTTTTGCATATTTGATGAAATTTCTATTTTTTTTTTGATTTTATAAGTTAAGTAATAAGTATGGTCAATAGTTACAATACTCTTCTCATGATTATTCTTTTGGAGGAATGTTATTATTTCTGCTTTGAAAAAAAAAAGGTACAAAAAAAAGTATAAAAAAAGAGAAAGAAAGTCAGAAAAAATGAATAAGAGTTGTTCTACTCCAATGGTTCTTGTACTTAGTAACCGGAAGCCTTCATATAAAAATGTCGACTTTCGCGTAAAACGGTACTTGAATTAAGAGTATGCAAGGCAACTTGAGTATGTGAAGTGTTGAGTAACCGGCAATCTTCATCTAAAAATGTCGATATTCGCGTAAAAAGACACTTTCACAACTTAAGTATATTTTAGCTATATTATATGAATAAATACCTCTAAATAAAATAAGAAATGATCATGAGTTTATGAAGCATTTTATTGACCATATGAGTTACTTGCTTGTAAAATTGTGTAAGAATGAGAAATTGACTTGAATTTGTTATAATGGCGGTATAATTGGCTTTCCTTTAAGTGATATTATGAGTACTTGAACTTAATGGAGTGATTGCATAATGGTTGTTTACCTTGTTTTTGAGAAAATGAAGTTGATTGTGCACATTTGTTTATTTTCAAAATATTGGATCATTGTTGGTTTGTATTTCTAATTGCTTGAGGACAAGCAATGGTTCAAGTGTGGGGGTATTTGACAAGGGTTTATTTTACGTATTTTAAGTGCATTTTATTAGTTAATTTTGGTTTGATTATTTAGTTTTATAACTAAAATAACTAAGGTTTTTGGTAAAAAATCTACATTTTATGTTAAAGCGGCTAACATTGCATTTCTAGTGCTTTTAATGGTAAAAATTTCATATTTTACAGGTTTAATGATTCAATTATCAAGTGAAGACCATTGAGAAGATATTTGGATAATTGATGATGGATTAAAGTGGTGAAAATAAAATATGAAGTGTTAAAGAAGAAATGCAATTTGTGGATAAAAGAATCAACAAAAGTCAGCTTTGACAACTCTGACATGTTTTCGTATTTTGACCCATATCTGGAGTTACACATATCGGATTGAGGTGCATTTTGTACCATGTTGAAGCTAAGAGATATATCTACATTTGGTATGAAGAAATCAAAAGCCCAATTCAGCCGTTTTCCTGGTCAAAAAGACGAAACACAGAAGCTTTCTGGATGGTCGGAAGCTTGAAGCCCAGAATTGACCAGTCTATGGTATTCGACCATATCTCTGTCCACCGATCTCCAATTAGGTGATTCTTGAAGGATTGGAAAGCTAACTCAAAGGGTTACAACTTTTGTGTTTTGCACAAAAGTTAGTTCGGCCTTCATCACAGAGAAAATCATAGTTGAAGTGAGGCCAAGTTGAAAACGCGAGAAGACAAAACGCGAGTTAAAGTCGCGTTTTGTGTAGGCGCGGTTTGTAGCCGAAAGCTGCAATTTGCTCAGCCAATTCTCTTGTGTTCAGACTACTTCCCAGCTATAAGTTGCAAGGGAATTCGGTGCACATGCTTCAGAATACAAAAGGGCAACAAAGGTGGCTTATTTTCAAGTCAAAAAATGTTGGTTTTGACTATCTCACACAAGCAGACTTGTGAGAATCATAGCAGAAAATTTTGACTAATGGAAAAGGAGTTTTTCATTAGTTTATATGCAAAACATTTGGGAGGTCTGAGAGACATACGGGAGAAGCTTGGAGTCTGCAGAAATGTAGCTTTTCCATTTCCTTTGTGTAGGATAGCTTAGCTAGTTAGTTCATCCACTCTTGTATAATGGCTAGATTAGGATGAAGATGGAGATGAAGAAGGAGAAGTTGAAGCTCATGTGACATGGGTTATCTCTTCTCCAACTCTTTATCTTTTTGTATTGGGATTTCTTAAAGCTTGGTTATATACAAGTTCTGGATTTTTGTGTTTAATATGTATCTTTAAAGTTTTTGCCTTGGGTTTGGTTGGAACTTTCTATAATTGTTAGTGTTTATTATTTGGTTATTTGATGCCAGTATTTGAGCAAGTTATTTAGCACTTTTAAACTCTTCAAATCATGAATTAATCTGGTAACCATTAATTGTGATTATCTAAGGTGTTATTTCTGCAATGAAAAATTGAGATTTAACACTAGTTCAAGAAGTGCTAAACATAGGGAGTACACTCACGAAGTAGAGGTGCACCTATGTGGTTTTGGTGATTAATTTTCATGTAATTTCATTGAAAAAATGAACTTGTAGCTAATTCCATAACCATGAGAATAGGTATGGATTAGTTATGAATATAATTGATTCACTTACGAAAGTAGGATTCATATGCATGAGGAAATTACACCATAATTAGCCTAGATGGTAGTATTCAATGATCCAAAATAGCATTGCATGATAGTTAGAATACCATAAACCTAAGGAGCTTACATTTGTTATTTTGCATAATTAGTAGATTTCATTGCTTATAATTCATTGATAGTCTAAATAATAGAGAAGTTTAGTAGTACCGTAATTGTTCACTCTTCCTCGTGGGATCGACTCGATATATACCGTAAACTATTAGTTGACCCTGTATACTTGCAGTGAAACGGGTGTAAATCGGATTATTTTAACTTGTACGTATAGAAAAATCCCGTCAAGTTTTTGGCGCCGTTGCCGGGGAAGATTTGGCAATAACGGTGTGAAGAGCAACTTTATTAGTTTAGACATTTTTATTAGTTATAGAGTGAATGTATTTTCTGTTATTTTAGTGTTTTTATATGTGTGTGTGTTTATCACCTATTCTTCTTACTAATTTTGCTCTTAAGTTGTTTAAAAGCAATTTTAGGTGATGAGGAGGATAGGTCAATTTGGAGGACAATGCTTGAGAAGTTGGAAGATTGGCAATGGATGGTTATCAAATGCAAAACTCCTTCAATAGAGGTTAATCAAGAATTTACTTGAATGTATGTCTTTTGAAGATGGTTTAAGGTGCTTAAAAAGCTAAATTTGATGTTATGATGTTACAAGTTCAAATGGACAAAATTATGCATGAAATTGAGCAAGGGAGGTATGTTAATGCTTTTAATTCTTATCATGTGATTTGTGACTTGTGTGGAGATTATCATGCTACTAATACATGTATGCAAGCACAAAATGTGGATTATTATGATGAATTAGAGCATTACAATCCTTGTTTTTGATCGATATAGGTGCTAATTGGAGCAATTCTCCTGCTTATGGTTGGATAATCAATGTACATATAGTGATTTTCCAGATTTTTATGATTACCAACCTGAAAGTGTCCAATATGAATCAAAACCATCTTGGGAGTTGGCAATAGAGAAGTTAGCTAATGCCACCTCTACCCTGGGAATTAGAAAGTGAACCATTAGCTAATGATTCTAATGCATCTTGGGAGCTAGCTGCAGAAAATTTTTCTAATCAATTTGATTCAGCCATAGAAAAGCTAGCAATTGCAACTTCCGACCGTTTTGATAGGATTGAGGAAAGAATAGATGAATTAGCTTCTCACTTTGGTAGAATACATGAGCAATTGAATGTATTGTGTGAAGTTATTTCTTCTAATAATTTACAAAATGATCCTAGCATGAATGGTGGGAAATGTTGTATGTGAAAATGGGTTGCATTTTGATCCAAATGATGATTCTAACTTGTGTTTCAACTGAGGCAAAGGTCCATTTCACAAGATAGTACTTTTGGAGCTAACATTGAATCTCAAAAGTGAGCCTTAACGACTCATTTTCACCTTCTCTTGAGGGAATGTGTTGATTGTATAGGTTCTAAAGGTATTATAGCCCAAGAAAGCTATGTAGATGTTCCTTTGGTGAATTCTCAAGTGGTGCATATTCAAGGTAATATCTATGAAACACTTGGAATAAGGTAAGTCACTTTCATCTCTCATATCATTTGAACATGCGACTTTTACTATAAAGTCACCTTTTAATGATTCACCCAACGACCCAAAATGATGGATTATTCTTTAACCAAACCTCCTTGAGAAAATGAGGTGAGAAAGTCGAGCCAACGACTATAAACAAAAGCGCTTGTTGGGAGGCAACCACAATGTTTTAGTACTTTATGTTATTCTGGTGTGATTTTATGTTTAAAGTATGAGTTTGAGTTATTTTGTTATTTTTCGTTTGTAGGTATGGAAATGGAAGCAAAAGTGACCAAATGAGGTGAAAAAGTCGAAATTTGATCAAGGAACTCCACCCCTCGATTTGAGTAATTGTTGTTTTTGATTCGTTAGAAGGGGTTAAAATGCATATTTAGATCATTTTACATGTGCGTGCATTGATAAAATTTGCAAACGAATGATCTATGATGCATTTTGAGTGATTGGGGTTACCAATGGTAATTTTTCAAAATTGATTTTCTGCAAAAAATTTCGCAGAAGAAAACGCACTTGGGCTGAAACGCGCCTTAGAGTCGCGTTTTTCGGTAAAGCGCGTTTCCAATTTTGCGCCCACACTGAAGAAAACGCGCTTTGAAACGCGCGAGAAAGTCGCGTTTTCAGCATACTCGCGTTTTGCCGCCTGGATCAGAAACCAAAAACGCGCCTTTAAAAACGCGATATAAAGTCGCGTTTTAAAACATAGTCGCGTTTTCAATGCTGTACAATTTGTGAAGAAACGCGACTTCAAAAACGTGAGCTGAAGGCGCGTTTTGAGTCACGTTTTCTGAGCACTTTTTTTTTAAAGAAAAATGCAGGGTTCCCTTGATTCTCTTTTTCTTCTTTTCCTCATATATTTTCTTGTACCTTGAGTTGCTTATTGTGTATTTTATATAGGTACATCACCAAAACAAAGGCTTGAAGTTATAGATCACCATTTGTTTATGAAACCTTTGTTATCCACTTTTGTTTCTCACTTTCCATCTTTAGGTTAATATTATTAATGGTTATCAAATGGAATTCATGAAGCATGGGAGATAGATGGACAACGGATCTTGAAGCTTCATGTTCAATCACAACAATAGGGGAGTATCACTTTTTTATCTTGATTTTCCTTTTTACACATTGAGGACAATGTGCATGTTAAGTGTGGGGGGGGAGAATTGAGATTACATACATTGTATGTGATTGAATTATAAGTTGCAAATATTGGATTTGTGTTAAAATTTAAAATTTTTTTCTTGTCCAAGATTGCCAAAGTTGCTCCAAAAAAAAAAATATCAAAATTTTTCAATCTTTATCCAAAGGGGTAACAAGTTCCATACCATTAGTAGTTCCAATTCCTTCTACATTTGAAATAAATATATATGATTTGGAAACTTCTTTTCTCATTTAATTTGGAAATGACTATTATGTGATTATAATTTTTTGTATTTGTAGGAAAGTATATCTTTTAAAGTGGAGAAATTATACCTATATTTTTTGCATATTTGATGAAATTTCTCTTTTTTTTTTGATTTTATAAGTTAAGTAATAAGTATGGTCAATAGTTACAATACTCTTCTCATGATTATTCTTTGGAGGAATGTTATTATTTCTGCTTTGAAAAAAAAAGGTACAAAAAAAAGTATAAAAAAAAAGAAAGGAAAAGTCAGAAAAATGAATAAGAGTTGTTCTACTCCAATGGTTCTTGTACTTAGTAACCGGAAGCCTTCATCTAAAAATGTCGACTTTCGCGTAAAACGGTACTTGAATTAAGAGTATGCAAGGCAACTTGAGTATGTGAAGTGTTGAGTAACCGGCAATCTTCATCTGAAAATGTCGATATTCGCGTAAAAAGACACTTTCACAACTTAAGTATATATTTAGCTATATTATATGAATAAATACCTCTAAATAAAATAAGAAGATGATCATGAGTTTATGAAGCATTTTATTGACCATATGAGTTACTGCTTGTAAAATTGTGTAAGAATGAGAAATTGACTTGAATTTGTTATAATGGCGGTATAATTGGCTTTCCTTTAAGTGATATTATGAGTACTTGAACTTAATGGAGTGATTGCATAATGGTTGTTTACCTTGTTTTTGAGAAAATGAAGTTGATTGTGCACATTTGTTTATTTTCAAAATATTGGATCATTGTTGGTTTGTATTTCTAATTGCTTGAGGACAAGCAATGGTTCAAGTGTGGGGGGTATTTGACAAGGGTTTATTTTACGTATTTTTAAGTGCATTTTATTAGTTAATTTTGGTTTGATTATTTAGTTTTATAACTAAAATAACTAAGGTTTTGGTAAAAATCTACATTTTATGTTAAAGCGGCTAACATTGCATTTCTAGTGCTTTTAATGGTAAAAATTTCATATTTTACAGGTTTAATGATTCAATTATCAAGTGAAAACCATTGAGAAGATATTTGGATAATTGATGATGGATTAAAGTGGTGAAAATAAAATATGAAGTGTTAAAAAGAAATGCAATTTGTGGATAAAAGAATCAACAAAAGTCAGCTTTGACAACTCTGACATGTTTTCGTATTTTGACCATATCTAGAGTTACACATATCGGATTGAGGTGCATTTTGTACCATGTTGAAGCTAAGAGATATATCTACATTTGGTATGAAGAAATCAAAGCCCAATTCAGCCGTTTTCCTGGTCAAAAAGACGAAACACAGAAGCTTTTCTGGATGGTCGGTAGCTGAAGCCCAGAATTGACCAGTCTATGGTATTTCGACCATATCTCTGTCCACCGATCTCCCAATTAGGTGATTCTTGAAGGATTGGAAAGCTAACTCAAAGGGTTACAACTTTTGTGATTTGCACAAAAGTTAGTTCGGCCTTCATCACAGAGAAAATCATAGTTGAAGTGAGGCCAAGTTGAAAACGCGAGAAGACAAAACGCGAGTTAAAGTCGCGTTTTGTGTAGGCGCGGTTTGTAGCCGAAAAGCTGCAATTTGCTCAGCCAATTCTCTTGTGTTCAGACTACTGTCCAGCTATAAGTTGCAAGGGAATTCGGTGCACATGCTTCAGAATACAAAAGGGCAACAAAGGTGGCTTATTTTCAAGTCAAAAATGTTGGTTTTTGACTATCTTCACACAAGCAGACTTGGAGAATCATAGCAGAAAATTTTGACTAATGGAAAAGGAGTTTTTCATTAGTTTATATGCAAAAACATTTGGGAGGTCTGAGAGACATACGGGAGAAGCTTGGAGTCTGCAGGAAATGTAGCTTTTCCATTTCCTTTGTGTAGGATAGCTTAGCTCGTTAGTTCATCCACTCTTGTATAATGGCTAGATTAGGATGAAGATGGAGATGAAGAAGGAGAAGTTGAATCTCATGTGACAAGGGTTATCTCTTCTTCAACTCTTTATCTTTTGTATTGGATTCTTAAGTTTAGTTAATATGCAAGTTCTGGGATTTTATGTTATTTATGTGTTTCTAAAGTTTATGTCTTGGGTTTGGTTGAACTTTCTATAATTGTTAGTGTTTATTATTTGGTTATTTGATGCCAGTATTTGAACAAGTTATTTAGCACTTTAAGCTCTTCAAATCATGATTAATCTGGTACCATTAATTGTGATTATCTAAGGTGTTATTTCTGCCAATGAAAAATTGAGATTTAACACTAGTTCAAGAAGTGCTAAACATAGGGAGTACACTCACGAGAGTAGAGGTGCACCTATGTAGTTTTGGTGATTAATTTCATGTAATTTCATTGAAAAAATGAACTTGTAGCTAATTCCATAACCATGAGAATAGGTATGGATTAATTATGAATATAATTGATTCACTACGAAAGTAGGTTTCATATGCATGAGGAAATTACACCATAATTAGCTTAGATGGTAGTATTCAATGATCCAAAAATAGCATTTGCATGAGTAGTTAGGAATACCATAACCTAAGGAGCTTACATTTGTTATTTTGCATAAGTTCAGTAGATTTCATTGCTTATAATTCATTGATAGTCTAAATAATAGAGAAGTTTTAGTAGTACCGGTAATTGTTCACTCTTCCTCGTGGGATCGACTCGATATATACCCTAAACTACTAGTTGACCTGTATACTTGCAGTGAAACGGGTGTAAATCAGATTTATTTTAACTTGTACGTATAGAAAAATCCCGTCACCTATTTCATTTTCCTTATTTATTTTTTTAATAAAATCAAAATTCACATTTTAAATCAAAAATTAAACCAAAAATCCATTTTTCTTAAACATTTATTTATTTTTCTTATTTTTCAAAAATGGGGCGCGACAGCTGGCGACTCCACTAGGGACTTAGAGTGTCCGAGCAAATTTGATTTAGTCAATTTTTTTCTTCTTTTAACCTTCTTATATATCACACTTGGAGGTTTTAGGTTACATTCTTTTTTCCTTTTCTTTTTCTCTTTTTAGGGTTTTTGCATCTACCACGCGCATAATCACTCCTCACACACTATGTATGTGATGAATGGATGGTTTATTTATTTATTTGCTTATTACTTGTATCGCACTTGCATTTTTTGGTGGGGGGAAATAGTCGCCCTAGAACCATCGACCGCATTTGATGGTATTTGATCTTTCCCTTCGATAGGGACACTTCATACGTGCATACGTTTTACTTTTATATCCCTCATTTCTTTTTACTTTTAGTGGTTGTCACCACCACTCTTCCTTTATTAGGATTAGATCGATCCACTTGGACATGTGGCCGTGGCACGACGTGCACGTAGCAATGTCCGAGGGATCACCCGAACCATCGATTCTTAGGCTTTGGGATCGATGACCCTTGCCTTTGGTCTGAAGGTTTGGGAGCCTGAAGCCTTGTCAAGTTTAGGTGCATTAGCGAGCTCTAACCTCATGCTCCATATTAGATTGCCTAGGCTAGAGACGACCATACCCAATTAGGAACACTGGGCACGAAGGGAGGGATCCCACCCCTCTTTCTTTAATTTTTCTTTTTGCTTTTTGTATCATCTAATTGTCTAACGTGTTATGTGCTATCTGTTATCTAACCTTTCCTTATTTTTTCGTCTTTTGCATTCACAAACGTTAGGAAATAAGAGGTCTGGTATGATTCTCTTACAGAGCCTACCCTTATAGATAAGCTATTGCATGTTTAGAAATTTTGGCATATTTCATTCATACATTAATAATGTCATATCATTTTAGACCTACCCTGGCATACCAAGGGTTCCTTAGGTCATGTTTCATTTCAAATTTGCATATTTAATTGTTTTAATAAATTGGCATCATACATAAACCTTAGAGGGAATGCCATTTAGGGGATCCCGTGTTAGGAATAAGCCGCCTTGTGTCTCGGATACTTAATCCAATGAGACTTGCACGTTTATATTTCTTGTACCATCCAAAGGGGTAGTGCACAAGGTAAGGTAGGATCCGATCTCCGATCATTTTCACAAAATAATTTTTTGCACATTAGAATAATGAGCATCTAATAATCATTTTTTGGACATTTTAATATAATTGGTAAAATTCCTTTGCGTAAAGGGCATTAATTTGAAGAGAAATTCACAAATAATTCCTCATTGTTGAGACGGTAAACATATTGAGGCCAAATCTTGATTTTAGAAAGTTCATAGGCTAATGCATTGCAATAAATTGGTTACAGCTACCAATGGACGGACAATTCGATCAATTTTCAAATAAATTATCAAATTCATCTAAGCTGTTTTATCAATTCACTCATTTTTAGGACAATCCAGTCATTTTGAATAAATCATCAATTTTATTGATCAATTTTCAGGGTGATCCAGTCAATCTTGAATAAATTATCAAATTTCATTCAATTCATTTGACTAGTTTACCCATTTTTAGGGTGACTCAGTCGATTTTTAAATAAACCATCAATTTCATCCAACCCATTGACCAATTAGGGTTTCAATGTCAAAATTGCAAATTGAGAAACCTAATCGACTTTGAGAAAAATCATCCATTGGGGTTCATTCCATTTGGATAGATTAGGCTTTTAGTAATTGCTATATATTTGCATGAATTCCTGTGCAATTGGCTCAAAATTTTCCAATCACTTTCAAATCGAATGGCAATGAATTGATCGGATCCCTCAGGTATTGTATAATGCCTGCTCTGAAGGATTGCATTTTCATGTTAGGTCAACCCTTGGCGTAAAAAGGGTCCCCCAATAGGACATGCATATTGATTTTTACAATTTTGCTTACTAACTCTGTTTTTTTTTCCTTTTATTTTTTTCCCCTTCCCCTGCATTTATAAAAGATGTCTCAATAAGATAAAAATATTTTTTTTTATATCTGATAACAATTTTTCAAAATTACAAGTATTACTTGATTTTTGGGCAGATCCTACGATGAAAACATGAAGGATCTATCTGGAAGTGCTAGACTAAGGCGTCTAAGACACCTCATAATTGTTGTTAAAGGAAAAATTCTGTCTATTTGATTTGTTAATACATTTCTGCTCCAAAAGAAAAGGAGACAAAAGATGTATATGTGAAGCTCTTTAGAGATCTTTCCTGTCTCATTTGTATTATAATTGAACAAGAAATTTGTTTCAAACTTTTCCAACAATAAAGTTTTTCATTTAGGCAATTATTGTTTTGTATATATTCATGTACATTTCATTCTTTATTTTGCTCATTGGAGATTTCATGATGAATTTTAAGAAATAAGACTAGATTGAGATTTTTCAACCTCTTGCCTGAAAATCCACAAGTGTATGCTTTCTAAAATCTTTGCATACGCTAGATTGGTGATCCAAACTGTACAATAAGAGTGCTCGGAATTAAAAGAAGCCTCTCAAACTGATTGGCCTGTTTCGGAAGACCCAATGCAATACATTTTTCTCCCTCGCTGAACAATTCATGTTTTGGCCACTTCTATTAACCCTTCAAAAATCAGTCATATTGATTGATAAATTGTAAATTGGGGCAATCTTTGTTTTAAAAAATGTCTACTGTGTCTAATCAGATTCAATCCACATCTAAGTGAAAACAAAAGTGTACATTATTCTCGTTTGTTTTGAAAATTTAGAATGATACTTCAAGTGTTCGTTTCTCTATCTATACAGATTTTTATCATTTGCTCTCCCATTTGAGCCCTTAAAAGAATAATTTCGTTTCAAATAAGAGCCTTAATGATCACTACCCTACATTAGGAAAATTTTTAAATATCAAAAGGGAATGGATTCTCAATGAGCTATTCTTTACTTTGGTTGTCATGAGGCGTAAGAACGATGCTTTGGCCATCGTTTCTGCAATCCAAACACTATTTATCCCTTGCATCCTCATTTGAGCTAAAATGGGTGGTTCTTTTCAAAAGCACTTATGATCGCACCCCACATTGGGGAAGGAGATTGGAGAATTTTGAAAAAGAAAAAGAAAAAAAAAAAAAAAAAAAAGGCAAAAATGCTAAAATAAAAGAGAAGAGCGAGAACCACAAATTGGGAAAATTGGATTCTACCATTAATATCTGAGCTTCAATTTTGAAAAAAAAGAGAGAAAGAAAAAGGAAGAGTATTGTCCGGCGGATCACTTATGTTTGATAGATATGGATGAACAGGAGTTTTCCTTAGTCAATTAATTCAGATACATGCAAGAAATTTCGCATTAATGAAAGTTTCCTTTCAGAGTTAATGTAAGGAACGGAATAAAAGTCAGGCCCTCTTCCTTTCCAATCAAACATTCTATCCTTAGTTGCCCATTTTTGAACCTTCAGAATGATCATTTCGTTTGGCAACCCCTGAGAATTGCAAACCCCCATACTGGGGGCAAATTTTGAAAATGTTCAAAGGAATGGCAGAAGAAAAGGAAATGAAAAAAGAGAACCTCGGTTAAGCATAAACTAGGGCAAATTTTGAAAACCTCAAAGAAATGGCAAAAGACTGAAAAGAAGAAAGAAAAGGAGAGAAAAATGAAAGAGAAAAGAACCTCAGTTAAGAATAAATTGGGGCAAGTTTTGATTTAATCCTAAAAATAGGGTCGGCCCAACAATGCGATTTCAGATCATTTAAACCACTTTTGAAATCCGCCTTCAACCCTTAACCTTTCTAGGCACCCCACCGGACCCCGTTACAAAAGTCGAAAGTCCTGACTTCTGTTCTTTGCAATATCTCTGTCAACTAATTTTCTAATTAATTGGCAAATGATGTTCATATATTGATGCCAGAAATTTTTTAGATGTATTTCTGAATTGATCGGGTGTGAGTTTGACACCGCTCATTATGTGAAAACCCGCAAGGACGCCTTGAAAAAAAGAAAAAAAAAAGAGCAAGAAAAATAAATGCAGAGAAAATACAAAAAGATTCAATGCTGAAAGCCCCGGTTGAGTGATGATAAAAGTCAAACAAAGTACAAGATCTTGGAGTTCAAAATTGGGGCAATTTTTGGGAAGAGACGCGATCTTCAGTGCAATGTCCTTGAAAATCTTATTTCTTTAACTATCATTTTCAAGTCACATTACAAGTTCATAAAGTCCATTGCTGACTTATCCTTCATGACAATTCGAAGAAAGGATTATACTCTTAAGGAATCTACCAATCACTCATGATCATAAGGCCATAACCAGTTTTCACATATTTAGCTATCGTTTTGACCCATTTGTTACAAGCTTATAAAGCTTATATATTGACTAAGTTTTCTTAAGAAATAAGGGTAACAAACTATTTGTTTTCATTAAGATGTGGTATTTAATGGGTTACACACAATTTGGACATAAGAATAAGACAGATCCTGACCTCTCATTTTCCTAAACCACCTCCAAATCAGAAATAACATCCACTTGATTAGTCCTGAAAGAGGAGCTAACAAGAAGTGGTGACCCGTTACCCTAAGTATCGATGCTAAAGCAAGGAAAGAATTTTTATAATTTGGTATTATTTTGAGAGATTCATCATGAAATTTTCTGTATGAGTATAAACACAATGTTCGAATTGCTTTACATTGTATGTTAGTATGTGCTTATTTCTTAAATTCTAAGAAATTCAGTTTTCTACTTTGTTCAAATAAATGAAGAGTCATCCGAATAAAATCTTTGCAACTAAATGGGCCCACACTGGGGCAAATTTTGATTTGTGAGATATCACAAAATAGACCCACACTAGGGCAAATTTTTGTAATACATTTGATTCAATTACGCTGCTTTTTTATAAGTAGTAGTTGTATCAAAAAAAAAAAATTTGAAGTGCATGTTGTATTTTGGAAAGCCCCCTTGTGCAGGTATTCATGGCTGAAATCAATGAAGAAGCGTAAGTCAGAAACTAGTGAGTTGGAAGGTCGATAGTAAAAAAAAAAAAAAAATGGGCCCCACAGTGGGCAAGTTTTGAAAATTGCGATTTCAAAAGTTATCTTAACATCATTTCTTAACACCCACACCATTTTGATATCACGTTGGGACCGGGTATTCATCCCACTGACTCAAGTGAAGGCAGGTTCGGGTATCATCCCACTGACCCAAGTGAATCGGACGGCAGGCTCGGGTATTTATCTCACTGACGAAGTGAAAGCAGGCTCGGGTATCATCCCACTAACTCAAGTGAAGGCAGGCTCTGGTATCATCCCACTGACCCAAGTGAATCGGAAGGCAGGCTCGGGTACCATCCCACTGACCAATTGAAGGCAGGCTCGGGTATCATCCCACTGACCCAAATGAAGACAGGCTCGGGGTATCATCCCACTGACCAATTGAAGGCAGGCTCGGGGATTCATCCCACTGACCAAATGAAGGCAGGCTCGGGTATCATCCCACTGACCAAATGAAGGCAGGCTCGGGTATCATCCCATTGACCAATCGAAGGCAAGGCCGGGTTTTATCCCGCTGACCATTTTATATTTTGTTTGGACCGGGTTCCATCCCGCCAACCTCGGCATGACTGAGTTTTATCCCGCTGACCATTTTCTACCACCGTTAGTATCGAGTATTGACTCACTAACGTGTGTATTTGTCTTTTACCACCGTTAGCATCGAGTATTGACTCACTAACGTGTGTTATAGTTGTCTTTTACCACCGTTAGCATCGAGTATTGACTCACTAACGTGTGTTATAGTTGTCTTTTACCACCGTTAGTATCGAGTATTTACTTACTAACGTGTGTTATATTTGTCTTTTACCACCGTTAGCATCGAGTATTGACTCACTAACGTGTGTTTGTCTTTTGCCACCGTTAGCATCGAGTATTGACTCACTAACGTGTGTTATAGTTGTCTTTTACCACCGTTAGCATCGAGTATTGACTCACTAACGTGTGTTATAGTTGTCTTTTACCACCGTTAGTATCTAGTATTGACTCACTAACGTGTGTTATATTTGTCTTTTACCACCGTTAGCATCGAGTATTCGTTCACTAACGTGTGTTATATTTGTCTTTTGCCACCGTTAGCATCGAGTATTGACTCACTAACGTGTGTTATATTTGTCTTTTACCACCGTTAGCATTGGGTCCAACCCACTAACGTGTCTTTTGAATATCATATTGGGTCTGGATTTTGTGCCACCAACCTCAGTTCCAGTTCAAGGCAAAATAAATACAGGTAAGTATTTGGTGTCTACGTCTTTGTCTCGAGTTTCTTCGAAACTCAGACAAAGAGGGGCAAACTATAGACACCAAATTTTAATTTAATTATTTTTATTTTATTGATAATTATTATCTATTTGTATTTATTAATCTCATGATTTTTAGACATTTTTAAGCATTTTTATTTTATTTAGTTGACTTTGTTTAAATTTTTTGTTTTTGGTTTTATTTTCATTTTTGTTTAGAAAATCATCTTTTAATTAATTTTAATTAATTCATTCATGGGAAAAGAAAAGAAAAGGAAGAAAACAAGGAATTAAAATCAGTTTTGAAAAAATAAAAAAAGAGGTTGTTCACGCACGCGTGCTAAGCACGCACGCTGCCCATCTTCACATTTTGCAACTGAGAAAACCAGAAGCGGAGAAGCGGAGCTGGAACTCATACGATTTCATTCTTCATTCATTCTGCCCCAAGGGTTTCCAGTACAAGGACAGCTCACCTGGATCAAACGACTCCAAAAAGAAGGAACACTCCAACTCAAATCTTAGCCTTAGTTCTAAGGGTTTTGGGATCCATGTGGCTCCCTATAAAAGGCAAGAGAATGAAAAATGGGAAAAGAGGGAACGGCTGAAAGGGAATTAAGGGGTGGCTGGAGGGGAAGGCTGCGGAAAAAAAAATCGAGAGCTTGGAGAGGGAAAGAAAACTAGCTACGGGGAACTGAGAAAAGGAAAGAAAAGGAGCTGAGAGCAAGAGAGACCGAGAGTGAAAGGAGAGAACGGAAAAAAGCAAAAGAGAAAGTAAGAGGGCGGCGGCTTGGGAAAACAGAAAGAAAGAAAACCAGCGGAGGAGGAAAGCTACGGGCTTTGAGAAAAAAAACCAAAAGCAAGAGTGAGTGACGGTAGGGAGAGTGGAAAAGAGAAAAGAAGAGATCTTTAGGGTAGCGTCGGTAGGAAGGTAGAGTGAGAGATAAGGTGAAAGAGAGAGCAACGGAAAAAAAAACGGAGTAAAAGAAAGGAACTTTGGGAGAAAAACAGGCAAGGCTAAGCAAGAGAGAGCCGAGGAAGGGCTTCGGGAAACCATAGAGCTTGGGGAGCAGGAGGAAACCAAGCAGAAAGAAACAAACAAGGAAAGGGGAGATCCAAGGCTGAAAATCCAGTTTCAGGATTCTTCATCAGGGTCTGCAGTCGATCTCCTCATCGAACCCAGGCTGAAAAATTCAAGTCCAAAGGTGGAAAACAGGTAGTCTTCAGCCTTTCTTCTTGTCTATTTCCGTTTCATGTGGAATCTGGTCTGCGTAACCAGAGATTCTGGGTTCTTGCTCACCTGTGGATGTTGAATTACTACGTAAAGTTTTACGCTTAGATGATTTTCAGAGACAGTCTGCTGTTTTTTTTTCGTTCACTTGCATTTCACAGGCCAAAGTTGTTTTTTTGTCTGTCCTGTGTTTTGGGATCTTGCCAGGTCTGATGGCTCTTGTGTTTTCTTACTTTTTGTTGCTAAAATCTAGAGCCAAATATATCTGTTTTTCGTTTGCATTTTCATCCGACACACTCCGTTTGCATGTCTGGGTTTGTTATGCGAAGAGGGTTAAGCTTTGCTTCTGTTTGAGCTAAGAATCCATAGGTTGGGTCTGGACTTGAGGAACAGAAGTGTGGGTTTTTGCTTGTGGCTTGATAGGTATACCATATACGCATTTTTTCCGTGAGTTTTCCTCTTGTAGCTTTTGTCTTGATGGGTATTCGGTCACATGAGGAAGCTGCTGATGCTTGTAATGTTTTGTTGTTTATATGTTTTGTTGCTCTAATTTTGCCTATGGAGTGCCGTGTCCCTGGGACTTGGTTTTTCTTTCCGCACGATTCCTAATGCTATGGGAAAGAGTGATTCCGTTTTGAGCTACTGGAAGCTATCCCCATTCCTTCATTTTGTTATTGTATGTCCTATTGGGCCTCCTCTATCGAATTTTCAGCAAGTTTCACACTAGAGTTTGGCATGTTGGTGGCTTGTGTTTTGTGGTATATTAGCTGATAAGGTTATGGTAATTACTTTCATCTGGTTTTGGTTTAAGTTTATGGATGATTAATAAGGATAATAAGCTACAAAGTTGCAGCAAAGAATTAGTAATGGAGAAGGCAGCTTCTGAGGGAAATTTGCATTTTCCTGATTTTTTTTTTTTGCTTGTTTGGATGCTGAAGCTATGTGTCTTGTTGCTTAGTTGTGAATTATGATTTTGGTCGAAAAATTCTTGAGCAAAGCTGTGTGTTTGGGGTCCGAAGTCAGGTATGAAATTTGCAGAAAGCTTCATAAGTTGGCTGCCGAGAACTTTTATTTGTTGCAGAAATGTTTTTCGTGAGCTTGCATGTAGCATTTGCATGAATCTTGCATGAGATCTTTCCAAGAATTCCCTTGCTTAGCCATGTTTAATTGGGGTTGGTTCACAGTTTTGTAATGAATCTTGTTTTGCCGAAAGTTTGCATAGAGCCATAGAGGCTCTCGGATTGAAAGTTGCAGAAGACTTCTTCATGAATTTGCATGAAACTTTTTACCAGAATCTGTATGATTTCATTCTCAGTTTCTTTTGTTTTGCTTGGATGTCCAGTTCCGTGTTTCTTTTGAGGTTTTGATGTTTGGTTAAGACTAGTTGAGTTGGGATGAAGAAAGATCGCATCTAACGTCTCTTTCTCATTAGCTTCCATAGAAAACTTAGAAACTGGTAGAAAGTTTGTTTTAACAAACCTGGTTTTGCAAGCTCCTCCCCACATTACTGTTTTCCCTCTCTTGTATGTTTAGTATGCTATCTTAATGTTAAGCTTGTGGTTGGATTCTTGTTTGAGATGATTGTTAACATTGGCCGCATGAGATTGCTGATTTTTTCAAAGCATATAAAAGCTGCTGTTTTCCTTTCATTTCATGCTAGTTCCATAAGTTGCTAAGAGGATTGCATTCCTGTGACTATCTTTTGCTCCTTGTTTGGGACGTTAAAAGGTCGATCTTTGTTACTTAGATTAGAACTTTGATGCTTGGTTGAGATTAGTTGTGTTGGGATAGAAAGGAGAGTGCGAGTAATCTGGAAAGAAGTTGCAGAATGCTTGTTGCAGCAGCTACCTTCGTAGCATGCATGGAAATAATTCTGAAAATTGCACCTTGGACCCCTCAAGTTCACTATAATTCTGCTATGGCCCAAAAAATTAGAAAAACCAATCGCTTTTGTCCTTTTAAAATGTTATCTTTCTTTGGCATGCCTCAATGTGATTTTTGGACAGAATTATTGGTGAATTTTAGAATGAAATTTTGAAAGGTTTAATAATTTTTGATAAATTTATAATTTTTATTTTGTTTTTTAGTGAAATTTTGGATGATTTTCTTGTTTAATTATAGCAAATGGGTTTTCATTTATTTTGTAAATTCTAACATTCTAGTTTGGGGTAGGTTTCATCTTAAGTCCTTAACTTTGTTTTATTCCTTAATATTTGACCCCTCAAGCTTTTTTAATTCTTTCAATTGGGTCCTCACTTGTTTAAATTTGTTGAATAGGGGTCGTTTACTTTCATTTGAGTGATTTGTTTGATTCAATTTTCATGTTTACTTTTATTTCTTATGATTATTTAATTAAAGTGATGCCTTGACCCTTTTATTGTTTTGGAGGGTAAATAAGTAAATTCGTGTCGCTAGAGCCCCAACTCAAGGGAGGTACATTCTATCCTTTATTTTCTGCTTTATTTGATCTTATGTGCCCCTATGTGGACTTTATGTGTTTAATTGCATGTCTTTTGAATGTTTTTCTTTCATTTATTTGTTTTAGTTATTTAATTTAGTATATTTATTTATTTAAATTTTGGCTATTTGGAAGGCAATTAAATGCCAAAATTGTAACAGGTTAGGTATTTATTTATTTAATTCTTTCCCCTTTTAGATTGTAGTAGGGCTCCCCGAATGTAATAGTTAGGGCTTTATTCGTTTTTGGCGTGCCTAGCATGCCTATGTGTTACGTGTTTTACCGCTTTCTTAGGGTTCTTTGCATCTAGATATCATGCTTATGTGTTATGTGTTTGATGTGATTTATGTGTTTATTTGCTTTATTATGCTTTACATGATTTATTTGGTCATAAATGAATGCATGACGTCACCACACTGGTTCAACGTTAGTTTGTGGCCTCTTTTTTCCAATTTCTCACTAGTCCAATGCTAGTGAAGACTTGTAGACATGGGCTAGTCCAATGCTAGACCCTTAGGAGCCCTTCGAGCTTTAGATCATGATTGCGTGATAAAATCACTCCATCTCATGCATATTGCTCACTTTTAGGGTTTCTTATCATTTTGCATGACATTTTTTCACTATATGTATATCCCTTACCCCATATTTCCCTTATATGTATATTTCTTACCCCTTTGTATGAAAGCATGACATTAGATTTGCATTCCATTTAAGGGAATAGAATTAGGTTAGATCATTTGCTTGATTAGATAGGAAATAACCCCTTGAGTATGGGATATGGACGAGTTTGGTTTTCTAACTTTAGCACGCTCGTACTCCCTCTATTAAAGGGAAAATTGAGTCACAAACATTAGTCCCCCGTACCTGACATGATACATTCCTTTAGGACACGTATATTTATATAATTATTCTATTATTTTATTTGATTTTTCCTTTTCATTCCTCTTTGACTCTCATATTTTTGCACAATTCGTGACTTCTTCGAAAGTTTACTTTTGGGCGTCGCAATTAATGCGATTTGCATCAAATAACTTCGAAAAAATATCTTGACCCCTCGATATCCCCTTTAGGACTAGGGTTTGCATTCATATAGTGACTTTCAAGTGTGATAAATTTTTGGGTTAAAATTAAGAAAATTTGTGACTAAATCACGCAACTAGCCTTGGCTAGGTTGAGAGGGTGCCTTGGATTTTTATCCTTGCCTTCCTCTCTTCAAATGTGACTCCCGAATCTTTTTCTCTGATTTTCGCAGACTTAGGAGTCGTTTAAAAAGGGTTTTTCATGATTTTATCTAAAAAATTCATTTTAGGTGACTTGGTACACCTCAACTCAATACCAAGTGGCGACTCCGATTTTTTATTTAAAAACCCTTTTTTAAAACTATTGTTTTGGGTCAAATCGTCGCATTTTCAAAATTCCATTAAGACCCATTTCATTTTCCTTATTTATTTTTTTAATAAAATCAAAATTCACATTTTAAATCAAAAATCAAACCAAAAATCCATTTTTCTTAAAAACATTTATTTATTTTTCTTATTTTTCAAAATGGGGGCGCGACAGTATCCCTCTTTTACTGACCATGTTTATTCTATTGACATATGTGATGAATTGGCATTAGAGATTGAGTCAAGTTAATCTTGATGATTCTCTTGAACTTTGTCTTAATGGTGTAATTTACAAGAGGAACAAGTTGAAGAAATGACTGAATTTTTGCAGGCACAGGTTCCTTACAAAAGGAGAATTGCATATGAGGAGTTAGGACTGAGCAAGAGGATTACCTCCACCATCGTGTGAGCAAGCTCCAAGGCTTGAGTTCTAAGGCCACTTCTCAAGGCACCTCAAGATATGCATTTCTTGGAGAAAAAGCAGGACAGTTAGCCGGTAATGTGTCAATGCCGCACCTAGATGAGGAAACAACTTGGCAAGCTTTTAGCGCGTTTGAGGAAGCTATTTAAAGGCTATAGGATGGACAATTTCTGATATCAAAGGAATTAGGTCCAACTATGTTGCATGCACCAGGATTTCGTTTGGAAGAAAACCTCTAACCAGTGGTTGAGCCTCAAAGAAGGTTAAATGCCAAACCATGAAGGGAAGTGGGTAAGAGTAGAAATTCTTAAATTGGCTGGATGCAGGTATAATTTTTCCAATTTCAGATAGTGTTTGGATTTCTCCTATTCATGTAATGCCAAAGAAAGGGGGGATAACCATAGTATGTGGTAAAAACGATGAATGATCCATCTAGAGTTGTGGTTGGGTGGCGAATCTGTATTGATTATAGAAAATTGAATGCAGCTACTAGAAAAAATCATTTTTCTCTTCCTTTTCTTGATCAAATGGTAGAAAGATTGGCTGGATATGAATTTATTATTTCTTGGATGGTTTTTCAGGATACAATCAAATAGTCATTGCACCAGAGATCAAGAGAAAACCACATTTACTTGTCCCCTACGGCACTTTTGCATTTTCGAAAAATGCCTTTTGGACTGTTGCAATGCGTCGGCTACCTTCCAACATTGCATGATGGCAATTTTTTTTGATTTTAACCAGAAAATCATGGAAATCTTCATGGATGACTTTTCTGTATTTGGATCTACTTATGATCATTGTCTTAACAATTTAGATCTAATTTTGAGAGATGTGAAGAAACAAACCTTGTACTCAATTGGAAAAAATGTTACTTCATGGTTTGTGAGGGTATTGTTCTAGGCCACAAAATTTCTTCACAAGGTATTGAGGTAGATCAAGCCAAGATTGAGGTTATTGAGAGAATGCCTCCACCCACCAATGTGAAAGGCATTCGGAGTTTTCTTGGACACGTGGGGTTTTATCGGCGATTTATCAAGGATTTCTCCAAGATTGCTAAACCTTTATGTGAGTTATTGGCAAAAGATGTTTCTTTTCACTTTAATGATGAGTGCTTATTTGCTTTTAATAGGTTGAAAAAGGAACTTGTCTCCGCACCAATAATAGCATCACCGGATTGGAGTTTGCCATTTGAATTGATGTGTGATGCAAGTGATTTGTTAGTTGGAGCTGTTCTTGGGTAAAACATGAGAAGCGACTTCATGTCATTTATTATGCAAGTAAAATGTTAAATGAAACTCAAGTCAATTATGCAACAACGGAGAAGGAGTTGCTAGCAGTGATATTTGCATTGGATAAGTTTTAGATCATACTTAGTAGATCTAAAGTTATCATTATACCGACCATGCAGCACTCAAATATCTCTTAAATAAAGAAAGATGCAAAATCTCGACTAATTTCGATGGATTTTATTATTGCAGGAATTTGACTTGGAAATCAAAGATTAAAAAGGGATCCGAGAATTTAGTTGCTGATCATCTTTCTAGACTAGAGAACATGCCTCAAGAGACCATTCATCCATTATAGAAGAATTTCCCAGATGAGTTTTTATGGCAATTCAAGTCACCATGGTATGCTGATTTAGTTAATTTTGTAGTTGGTGGAGTGATACCAAGTGATTTGAATTCACCAAAAAAAAATTCTTAAATGATGCTAAACATTATTTTTGGGAGGAACCATTCTTTTATAAACATTGTGCAGATGGAATAATTAGAAGATGTGTTCCGGAGAAGAGGTACAGTATTTTAATGCATTGTCATACCCTTGAAACGGGAGGTCATTTTAGTACAACTAAAACGTAGCAAAGATATGGCAATCAGGATTTTATTGGCCTACTATGTACCGAGATGCTAGAAATTGGGTTAAAAGTTGTGATCAATGCCAAAGAACGGTAATATCTCAAGAAAGAATGAAATGCCCTTAACTACATATTTGGAAGTTGAGTTATTTGATGTTTGGGGTATTGATTTTATGGGACCATTTCCGAACTCATATAATAATAAGTACATTCTTTTAGCAGTCGATTATCTCTAAATGGGTGGAGGCCATTCTTCACAAACTAATGATGCTAAAGTTGTGCTTAATTCCTTAAACGGAACATATTTTGTAGGTTTGGAGTCCCAAAGGCAATTATAAGTGATGAAGGTAAGCATTTTGTAATAAAACTATTGACACTTTGTTGCTTAAATATGGTTGTAGGCATAAAAAGTCACTTCCCTATCATCCTCAAGCCAATGGCCAAGCAGAGTTGGCCAACCGGGAGATTAAAATCATCCTAGAGAAAAATGTCAATCGATCAAGAAAGGATTGGTCAAACAACTCGAAGATGCTCTGTGGCTTATCGAACGGCATTTAAAACGCCGTTGGGAATGTCTCCATATAGCTTGTTTATGGGAAAGCGTGTCATTTACCTGTAGAAATAGAACATAAAGCTTATTGGGCATTAAAGCTATTAATTTTGATTTTAAATCTGCAGGTGAAAAGAGAATGCTCGATTAAGCGAATTGGAGGAATCGCGGTTAATCTCGTATGAGAATGCCAAAATTTACAAAGAAAAAGTGAAATTTTGGCATGATAAACACATTCTTCTTAAGCATCTTGAAGAAGGGCAAAAGGTGTTATTGTTTAACCTCCGGTTTAAATGTTCCCTGAGAAAGCTTAAATCTCGATTGGTCCGGACCATTTGAAGTGGTTCGCACATTTCCTTACAGAGCAGTGGAAATAAAAAGGGAAAATGGTGCCCCATTCAAAGTGAACGGTCAAAGAGTTGAAACCTTATTTGGCCGGAGAAAGGGTTTCCTAAAGGAGTGATTTTACTCCTTAGGAAACACATTTGAAAATTAAAGAATATGAGAAAAGTCGAGCTTAACGACCTATAAATAAAGCGCTGGTTGGGAGGCAATTCAATAATAATATTGTAGCTATATGTTTTTAAGTTGTTTCTTAAGTTTTGGTGTGATTTGATTGACTAATTATAAGTAATTTCACTTGTTTGTAGGAGGTGCTGGAAGTGTCAACGGTCCACTTGTGGAGGTGCATTTGAAGAACCAAGTGTAAAAAGGGAGGTTTTTCTTACCAAAATTATGCTTTAAGTGTTTACAATTCCCAATCATATACTACGATGTGCATTTCTAGTATATTCAAGTGAGTTACGGTGATAACATGTTTCTAAATTGCTCATGGACTCATTTGATGTGCATTTCATGCCCAAAGGTGCCATTTTGGTATAAAAGTGCAAAAATGATCAAAGAACCTCACTCCTCGATTTGCAATTTAGATGTGTTTGATGTGTTTTGGAGAGGTTGGATATTGTGTTTATGGTATCTTACACTTGCGTGGAGGGTTAGAATTGATAAGAATTTCGTCCCAAGGTATAATCTGGAATTGGCCGGAAAAAGGGGTAAAAATTGAAAATTTTCAGTTTCTGCAATTAATGCAGAAAAGAACAACCAACCCAGTTTGATCCGAGGGCTCGTCTGTTCTTCTGGCGGGGCAGATCCGAGGCCATTGGATCCGAGCCCTGATCAAAAAGATACGAGCTCGGATCGTTTCAGGTTCAAAGAAGAAACGCGGGCCTCGGTTCCTCATTTTTCCAGTTTCTTTTTTCTTCCTATTTCACCAAAACCCTAACCCCTCTCATCCAATCTTCCATTTCATCCAATATTCCTCCAATTTTTCACCATAAACACCTCCCCAAACGTCTTGTGAGCATTAAACCCTAACCTATTTCACATCAAACAACATCAAAGAGGGATTTCAATCTTTTTAGAGGAATTTGGGGACGAACTGAAATCTTGCAATTTGAGGACGAATTTGGACTATTTTCTTCCTAATTTTGGGCAAAATTGTCATCCTATTTTATCACTCTACACATCTGAGGTAAGAATTTTCCAGTTTTCTTTGAAATTTTACATATCCTAATTCTTAATTTTTTCCATTTTTCTATATATTTGGAGAATGCATAGTTGATGAAATTTCTTGTTGAAATTGGCTACATTGTGATAATAACATGACATTAGAATTATTTGTATGTTTACTATTTGAGGAATTTGTGGATATGGTGATATTTTTGTATAATTTTTCTCATGTATTCGGTTAAGGGCACATTGTACTTTTGATTGCAATTTCTTGTTTCCTTGGATAAGTTTGACTTGTTTTTAAGAAGTGGAGATTATTTTTATGCCAATTAGAGGATAACTTATGATTATTTGCATAAATTGATATAAATTCTTTGGGTGAAAATGCTAAATGGATGAATTTGAACATGATATTATCTATGAGCATTTGAAATGTTACTTTCATGTGGTTTTCCAATCTTGATTGTGTACCCAATGACTTTAAAAGCCTATTTATTTCTAGTTTATTGTTTAAAAGTTAAAGAAATAGAGTGGTAAGAGGATTTTTCAAGCCATGTGAGGCGATTTTGGATTGAAATTGACATCATATATGCTGCAATTGAGTTTGAGAAATGGTTAAGTATGATATGGTCTTGAATTTGTTGATGGTTGGCAGGGAGTTTCTTCCTTTTTTCAAGGGGGAAACTCTGCCGAAATTTTCTCAAATTACTTTCCAACATTTTTAACAATGCATTTTCAAGGGGTAAAGATTGCTTCTAATGTCCATTGATTTTCTTTTTCATATAGGGACTATGGTTTCGCACACGAAGGGCTGTTATTCGCACACCTTCACCCTCTTCAAGCGAGAACGCACTCCATCACTTGAGGAGTCACCAGTGGGAGGAATCTCCTTCACCACAGTCGCCGCCACGCTCACGGCGTAAGAGAGCATCTACGAGCCATGAGGTGCCTGCTCCAGATTATGACACCACTAGATTCACGTCGCTCGAGAATCAGCAGTGATACGAAGCAGGCCCTCGATAAGGAGATCATCATTGAGAAACACTGGCACCCGAGGTGAATGACCACTACAAGATCTCCACAGCATTCAAGCGACTTGGATGGGAGAATATACTCACATTGCCGAAGCATTACTACCCCACCTTGGTCCGAGGATTTCATGCTAATGTCGAAGCCAAGTAGAGCCATAGCGGGAATCTCATTGTCTCTTGGGTTAGAGGCAAGCGAGTGGCCATCACTCGGGAAACAATCGCCCGATTTGTCAAACTCAAAGGATGAGGGCGTGGATGTTTAAAATTGACCAAGGAGTTTAAAGCGCGTGGATCTATGGCAAGTGGGAGAAGCCGTATCACGTCTTAAGGGTCAATATCCGTGAACGAGGAAGTTCAAAGAAGTTCCTTGTTATGTCGATTTCATTTGAAGCTAGGTACTACCTCTATTTTCTATATCTTCACTTTTAATGTGGTACCTAAGAGGAGTGGCAAGAGGGAAGTATGAAATAGCGACCTTTATTTTTTTGGACAAGATGATACATGGAGTAGGTCGGACAGTTGACAGGATCCCTTTAACAAGCATTATCATTAGCTACATGCGTACTACAGCATGCATTGAGAGCTAGTGAAACTTGCTTCGGATTTCCTCGTTTCCTCTCTCATCTATTCAAGAAGCTTGAGGGTTCCATTGGGAGCAGAACGAGCCATCACAACCAAAGCAGTTGATGAAGTAAATGTCTCGTTACTCAAGTCCTTGGGTCTTCCTACAGACTTTGGAACCTCCTTGGTTCGTGATGTTGGAGAAGCTTCAACTTCCTCTCAGCCTCCGCCTCATCCTCAACCACGACCGGAAGCTCAAGAAACGGAGGCACAGCCGACTCCACCTCCTCCCATTCCACCTCCACCACCTCCCTCTAGGTCTCAGTGGCAAGAAGTTCTCAATGCCATCTGTTGTATGGAGACCAGAGTCATGGAGCGTCTTGACCAACAGGAGCGTGTACTCACAGAGAGATTGGAGAGGCATGATCGGCGTCTACGGGCTTTGGAGGATCATTTTCACATCCGCCGCTCTCCTACACCGATCCCTGAGCCAAGAGGAGACGGCGAGCATGAAGCTCGTGTGGAGGGTAGAGAACAAGATGCTCCGGAGCTTGGCGGCCCCCTCGACATAATTTACTCTATTTTCAGCTTTTATTTAGTTTTTAATTTCTTTTTGAGCCTTGGTGTTAACTTTTTTATTTTATTACCCTTTTGGAATGGTCTCACCTCTCTATGGCTATGTATTTTCTCCTAATGCAGCTTCGTAGAATTTGGATGTTCGTGATGTTCATGGCCTCAATTGCAGCAACACTTCTTTCTAGGGGAGTACTAGTTTCTTTTACCTTCCTCCACAATGAGGACATTGTGAATTTTAAGTATGGGGGAGGGATTACTTTATCTTATGGGGTGATTGTGTCTTGAAGTGCATGATTTTAGTTGTTTATGGTTTAGAAATGTTGGAATCATATTTGGAAACATTGTCATGAGGTTAATTTTCTTAAAATTGAGATTGTTGGCAGGGAGTTTTGGCCATTTACATGGGGAAACTCTGTCAAAATTTTTTCAAAATATTTTTCCAATATTTCATTGCAATATTTTAATAATGACCAAAATGTTTAATTTTAAGTGCCTAATTCTTCCAATGGATAAAATGTTATATGTATTTTGGGAAGGTTTAGTCCTCATTTGGCTTGGAATTAGTTATTATGCAATTAGGATTTTTACATTTTAGAAAGTATATTAAGTTAAATAAGGAAAGTTATGCTTAGAATTTTGCATGCTTAATGATATTTCTCATTTTTACTTAATTTTATAAGTAAGTGATTGATATAGTCAAAACAAAGCCAGATTCATCCTTTAATTATGCTTAGAGGGAAGCTTGATTATATGAAAAAAAATTATGTATATATATATATATATTCTACTCCAATGATTCATATATTGAGTAACCGGGGGTTGGCATTTACAAATGTCGACATTCGCATAAAAAGGTATTAGAATTAAGAGTATGCGTAGCAATTTGAATAAGTGAAATGTTGAGTAACCGGGAATCTTCACTTAAAAATGTCGATTTTCGCGTAAAAAGGCATTGTCACTATTTAAGTAAAAAAAAAAAAAGAGAGAAAAAAAAAGTATAAATAAATCCCTCTAAGTTATGAAAATTTTGATGGGTATATGATAAGAAAGGACATAAATTGACTATGTGAATTACTTATTGATGAAATTAGGTTAGAATGAGAAGTTGAGTTGAATTTGTTGAAATTAAGACATAATTATCTTTCCTTAGCTTGATATTATGAGTATTTAGTGTAATCTGAGAAATGGCATAATAATTGGTTTCTAGGTTTTGAGGAATTAAATTTGACAAAAGTACGTAAATTGTTTTATATATTGAATCATTGTAGTAAGTTATGAGTAAATTGTTTGAGGACAAGCAATGATTCAAGTGTGGGGGAATTTGACAAGTGAATATTTAACGTATATTTTGTACAAGTTTGGCATGAATTTTTGGTATGTTTTGAGAAGATTAAATCCATATTTGAACTCTTTTGGTGATAATTACTTAAATATTATTCAAGTGTTCAAAACTTGATAAATAAGTGGATTAATGCTTTAATCTGTGATATTTTGAAGATTATTGACATGTGAACTTCATGTACAAGTTAAAGAAAGAGTAAGGATCATTTGGAAGATCAAGAACAAAAGAAACATTGAAGCTAATATGAAGAAAAGAAAAGGAATCGAAAATCTGGAAAACGATCACACGGATCCGAGCTCGGATCTGTGTGCACAAAGAAAGATCCGAACCCTCGTCTGTACTTCTGGAGCAATCGATCCGAGGTCAATCGATCGAGGTCAATCGATCCGAGCTCGGATCCATTTGAGAAAGACCTTGGATCGTCCATGATCCGAGTTCGGATCCATCTTCACACCTCAGATCCGAGACTCGGATCTGCCTCTCTCTTCTGCAAATGGTGCAGCCGTTTTTTCTTACTTTTCACACAACTTTCCAGCTATCTGAGGTGAGAGAATTCGGTGGCACATGCCTCTGCAACAAAAGGGAAGACAAAATGAGTTATTGTCAAGTCAAAAATAACATATCTTTTGACTTCCTTTACAAAATCAGAGTGGTTAGAATTATGAAGGAGGAGAAACTGCCTTTCTACCACTTTTTATGCAGAGAAGAAAGAGCAAGCAAGAGGGACCATACGTAGCTAGTTTTACTCTTGTCATAAGTTTCTCTCTAGTTAGAAATTCTTAAAAAAGAATCACTTGGAGACTTCACTTGGAATTATTTTGATGCAATACATAGCAGAAATTTTGAGAGTTTCATCCTTAATTGGCTAAGCTTTCTTTTATCTTTATTGTACTTGTACTTAATGATGTTTTGCAGTAATAAACTTGTGATGTTTGATTGTTATATCAATTATGAGTATCTAAACTTCTTTATCTAGAGAGTAGATGAAACTTATGGCTAAATGATATAAATGGAATGTGATTTACTCTTGTTATATCTTGTATTAACTTGTCTTCTTGTGCAGTTGAATTTACTTGTTATTGTTTGATCACCAATAACATGTTTATAGTTGTTCTTACTCAATGAAAATTGGTATTAACAATGGAAACACATAAGTAGAGCTTAACCTGTATGTTCATGAAAATAGAGGTACACTTAAGTGGATTAATTAGCATTTCATGAAGGAAAACAGAGTAGTACTAGTATTTCACCATGAAAATAGGGAAAACTAGACTGCTCTAGGCCATTTTATCATGAGAATGAGATCTGGTAATTTTGGAAATGAATCCCTGGTTTAACAAGAATAATAACAAGAGATAAATCTATTCATTTGTGTTGTTTATGCCATAAGTGGAATCTATATCTCTAGATTTAAGTCTTTAGTAGAAATTCTCCAATTGAATCTTTCAAGTTGTTAACTCAGAATTGTAGAAAGTAGCATTATTATTTCTCTACCCAAATTTATTATAAGTCTAAATAATAGAGAAAATAAGGACCTAGTACTTGTAGAAATTGCTCCTCGTGGGATCGACCTGATATTTACCCAAAACTACGTAGTGACCTGTATACTTGCAGTCCAACGGATAAAATTCGAAATTAAACTTGTATTGATATAAAAGTCCCGTCAGTAGGAATAGAAAATACGAATCTAAGCTACATAATTAGTGCTCAAGCTTTGAGCAGAACAAGATGTGGAATGGACTTTCCGTTGTGCTAAGTTTCACCACTTGTAAAGTATCCTTGAGCCTTTGCTCAGATTGTACATATTTTTTATATAAGCAATAAAAATTATCTTTTCCAAAAAAAAAAAAAGCAAGGGCGAGGAATTATACCAAAAAAAGGTGAGAAATTATTGTGATAATATCTTGCAGGTTTGCCTCTTGAAACTGGATAACAATTAAGTGCAAACAGCACCATGCAGTACGATTACTGTATGAGTAAAAAATTGTAAATTACTAACTTTGTGGATCTTTTGAATTGCTTTGTTTAGCTTTCGTGTGCTCTAGTTTACTACTATTGATTTGTTCTTTGTTCCGTTTTTTGATGTTTGTGTCACGCATTCACAATTCGTTACAACACAAACACTGGAAGGATGAACGGGGGCAAGGGTAGCTATATGCAGATTGGTATTCTCTTTATACGTAGACTTGTATGATGGTACTGTTTTACCCATCCAAATAAGGGTAAAATAGGTAACTCAAAAGATGACATAAATTTTAATGCCAAACCCCCCATCACGGATAGTTCATTATATTATTGGCCGAAAAAGAAATAATTGGACACGTATTGATTTGATGCGATTGTTGATTTTTTTTTTAAAAAAAAACCAACAATATTTATTAATATTAGTTTTAAAAATTAATGTTTTGTAAGTATTTAACTACCCTACTAATTTTTAAAAACTTCTCTACGTACTTTTGCTATAATGTATGAATATTCACCAAATACTACAATGCATATTGAAAATTTGATAGATGTTCTTTGACAGTTGAAATTTTTATAATGATCATAAATCTAGAACTACATATTTGTAATAAATTAAATACGGTACGAGGGAGGGATGGGTTGGGTGAGTTCTAGGTTTGAGACCTCCCACTTACATTAAAAAACCTAAATTAAATACAGAAGATACAACAATTCATTTCTCATAAACAAATATTCAGTTTTCTATGACAAAAATAGTTTAGTGATGTAAAAATTAAAAATAACATTATAAAGTTAATCCATATTTATAAACCAAAGTACACAAATTTATTAACAAAGGTAAATAATATTAGAAGAGGAGAAACCATATGAAAAATAATTTAGATTAATTGAAAAGATAAAAGCGATTAGAATAGAAGAGACCAAATCTATAAATAAAATAATTAGGGAAGAGGTGGATAAATTCTATCCAAAAAAAATTAGGAAGTATAAGTGAGATGTTTTGGGTTCGAGCCCACCCACGTATAGTATAAAAAAATATTTTAAAGAAAAAAATCTGAATATAACCGAACACCAGGTTCCAACTTCTGTTACTGTTCTTGTCATGTTATAAAATTCTTAATGACGATGATGATGAGCATGGCTGGGATTAACCTATTAATCCTGGAACTGCTACGGCAGTATCATTTGTTTGAGAAATGTTGTTTTTGTAGACTTGGATGTTAATCAAATTTATGGGAATATATTTAGTGTAGTTTTCATTTCTTGGAGGCAATTCATATAAGATTTAGTTCTCTAGAGTATTATTTTTAAAAGCATTTGTTTTGATAAATTTGCAACTATATCACACAGAAAAGGTAAAAAATGGGGTTAACTGTAAGACTTGCAAAGCTATGTGAATGTACGTTGTTTGATGTTACAATAGAGTTCTTTGAAAATTAACGTGTGTTTGATCACGTATAGCGGCGGAGCTAAAACCTTTGGCCAATGAGGGCAATATTATAGCTTATAAAATTATTTTGCAATGAGATATTTGATCTAAAATTGTACATTTATTTTCAGTTATTTTTAAATTTTCTGAATTTGTTACTTATTCAAGTAGTATTAAAATTTTTTGTTTAATTAGTTTAGAAATAAGTGTACCATAAGGAAAGATGTCTGAAGTTATTGGTTATTTGGTGGGACAAGGTGACAAGTAGTTATTTTACGTATTTTTAGTGTGCTTTATTGGTTAGTTTTGGTGTGTTTTATTTAGTTTTATAAATAATTAACTAGGATTCTAGTGAAAATATACATTTTATGGTAAAAAGTGTAAAAATTGCATTTTATGGATTTTTATGGTAAAATCTTCATATTTTTGTAGGTTAATGATTCAATCATCAAATGGAGTGCATTGAGAAGATAATGGGATGATTGATGATGGTTTAAAGTGATAAAAATAAAATATGAAGTGTAAAAGAGAAAATGCAATTAAGAACAAAAGAATGCAATAAAAGTCAGCTTTGGCAATCTGTGGTATTTCGGCTATATCTTGAGCTACACACATTGGATTGAGATGATTCTTGAACCATTTTGAACCTAAGAGACAGATCTACATTTGGTATGAGACATCGAAGTCCAGTTCAGCCGTATTCCTAGTCAAAAAGTCGAAATACAGAAGTCAAAGTCCTGCTGTCGAAAGCTGACAATAGAGCTCTGACCAGTCAGTGGTATTTTGAGCATATCGTGGTCCTCAGAGCTCCAAATTGGATGATTCGTAATGTTTTGGAAAGCTAAGTCAAATATCTACAACTTTTGTGTTTTACACAAGAGCTATTTCGGCTTCCAACATCAAGAAAATATCAGTTGAAAATGTGCATGATAGCTGCAATTTGCTGGCCAACTTGCCTTGGTTTCACACAACCCTTCCAACTCAATTCCAGCCATCAATTTCGGTTGTATCTGACCAAAAACAAGTTAGAAAGTTGGAAAGACAATTCAAGAGAGTTTCAAGAGTCAATTTTTCCAACTAAAAATAACTCCTCTTGAATTCTCTATAAAGGACAGCCTTTGGAATCCATTTTGATAACTTTGGGAAGGCTAGAAAGAACTCCACAAAAATGTAGTCTTCACTAGTTTTTCTTGGTTAATTAATATAGTATAGGTAGAGTAGTTTTTCCTTCTTGTATTTGTATCTAGATTTGGATGAAGATTGGAGGAGCAAAGATGGAGAGTTAGAGCTCATGTGACAAGGGTGACATCTCTCCTATCACTTTCTCTTTTGTATTTGATTTCATGTTTAGCTATAATACAAGTTTGGCTTTGTTTTTCTTCATGTTTTTCTAAAGTTTGTGCTATATTTTGTTTGTGATGTCTACTTGGTTATTTGGTGATATTATTTTGAACAAGTTATTTATCACTTTTGCTTATCTAATCATAATTAACTGGCCATTAATTGTGATTATCTAAGGTGTTAGATTTGCAATGAGAATTGGAATTTAACACTAGTTCAAGGAAGTGATAAACTTAGGGAGTACACTCACGAGAGTAGAGGTGCACCTATGTGGTTTTAGTGACTTGTTTCATGTAGTTTCATAGAAGAAATGAGCTTGTAATTAATTCATAACCACGAGAGTAGGTATGGCTTAATTACAAGTATAGTTGATTCACTACGAGAGTAGGTTTCACATGCATTAGGAAATTACGTCATAACTAGTCAAGATAATAGCATTCACTTAACCGGTAACTTCATTTGCAAGAGTAGTAAGTGACAAGTGACTAATTTACGTAATAATTGAATGATATTTTATGTTATTTTTAGTCACTTTGGTTATATTATTGGAAGAAAATGAATCATTTTGGCTATAATTGGTGAAAAATGCTTTTAACTATTAAATGAGGTTTTTATCACTTTTTACTTGGATTTTGTGCATTTTGACAGTTTTGACACATTTTCGTATTTCGGCTATAACTTGAGCTACAGTGATTGGATTGAGATGATTCTTAAACCAATTTGAAGATAAGAGATAGATCTACAACTTTGGTGAAAACATCTAAATCCAGTTTGAAGGTTTTCCAGGTCAAAAAGCCGAATTACCGTAGCCAATTTCTAATGGTCGAAGCTAAAACAGGGCAATGAGCAGTAAAGGGTATTTTGGTCATTTATCAGCCTACACAGATCCAAATGAGGTGATTCTTGATGCATTGGAAAGCTAACTCAAAGGGCTACAAGTTTCATGTTTTGATCAAGAGCTAAATCAGCTTTTATCATCACGAAAAGTTCAGTTGAAGTTGAGGTAAAAACGGAGCAGAGCTGGAAGTTGAGCAGAAATTGCACCAAAATGTCACTGTATCAATCCGGCCGGAATTTGGTCGGATTTATGGCCGGATTGTGGTCGGAGAAGGCTGCTTTTTACGCGGAAACCTCAATTTCACCTCCACTAAGTCACATGTAATGCTAGACATGTGAGAAACATTACCAACTGTAAGGGAAAAAGTGTAGGCCTCATTCCTTGACCACCTTTCATCATAAAATAGCCAAAAACCATTGCAAAGGAGTGAGAGGGATCATACAGAGGAAGTTTGGAGAGTGCAGAGATGTAGTTCTTCCATTTTTTCTGTGTGTTAGTGTAGGATAGTTTAGCTAGTTAGTTCATCCATTCTTGTATAATGGCTAGATTAGGATGAAGATGGAGATGAAGATGGAGAAGTTGAAGCTCAAGTGATATGGGTTATCTCTTCTCCAACTCTTTATCTTTTGTATTGGATTCTTAAGCATGGTTAATATGCAAGTTCTGGATTTTGTGTTTATTATGTGTCTTTAAAAGTTTATGCCTTGGGTTTGGTTGAACTTTCTATGATTATTAGTGTTTATTATTTGGCTATTTGATTGCTATGATTTGAGCAAGTTATTTAGCACTTTTGCTCTTGAAATCATGATTAATTTGGTACCATTAATTGTGATTATCTAAGGTGTTATTTCTGCAATGAAAAATTGAGATTTAACATTAGTTCAAGAAGTGCTAAACATAGGGAGTACACTCACGAAAGTAGAGGTGCACCTATGTGGTTTTGGTGATTAATTTCATGTAATTTCATTGAAGAAATGAACTTGTAACTAATTTCATAACCATGAGAATAGGTATGGATTAGTTATGAGTATAATTGATTCACTACGAAAGTAGGTTTCATATGCATGAGGAAATTACACCATAATTAGCTTAGATGGTAGTATTCAATGATCCAAAAATAGCATTTGCATGAGTAGTTAGGAATACCATAACCTAAGGAGCTTATATTTGTTATTTTGCATAAGTTCAGTAGATTTCATTTCTTATAATTCATTGATAGTCTAAATAATAGAGAAGCTTTAGTAGTACCGGTAATTGTTCACTCTTCCTCGTGGGATCGACCCGATATATACCCTAAACTACTAGTTGACCTGTATACTTGCAGTGAAACGGGTGTATTTCGGATTTATTTTAACTTGTACGTATAGAAAAATCCCGTCAAGTTTTTGGCGCCGTTGCCGGGGAAGATTTGGCAATATCGGTGTGAAGAGCAACTTTATTAGTTTAGACATTTTATTAGTTATAGTGTGAATGTATTTTCTGTTATTTTAGTGTTTTATATGTGTATGTGTTTTATCACCTATTCTTCTTACTAATTTTGCTCTTAAGTTGTTTAAAAAGCAATTTTAGGTAATGAGGAGGATAGGTCAATTTGGAGGACAATGCTTGAGAAGTGGAAGGTTAGCAATGGATGGTTACCAAGTGCAAAACTCCTTCAATAGAGGTAACCAAGAGTTTGCTGAAGGTATGTCTTTTGAAGATGGTTTGAAGTGCTTAAAGGCAAAATTTGATGTTCTCATGTTACAAGTTCAAATGGACACAATTATGCATGAAATTGAGCAAGGGAGGAATGTTAATGCTTTTAATTCTTATCATGTGATTTGTGACTTGTGCGGAGGTTATCATGCTACTAATACATGTATGCAAGCACAAAATGTGGATTATTATGATGAATTAGAGCATTACAATCCTTGTTTTGATCGATATAGTGCTAATTGGAGCAATTCTCCTGCTTATGGTTGCGATAATCAATGTACATATAGTGATTTTCCAGATTTTTATGATTACCAACCTGAAAGTGTCCAATATGAATCAAAACCATCTTGGGAGTTGGCAATAGAGAAGTTAGCTAATGCACCTCTACCCTGGGAATTAGAAAGTGAACCATTAGCTAATGATTCTAATGCATCTTGGGAGCTAGCTGTAGAAAATTTTTCTAATAAATTTGATTCAGCCATAGAAAAGCTAGCAATTGCAACTTCCGACCGTTTTGATAGGATTGAGGAAAGAATAGATGAATTAGCTTCTCACTTTGGTAGAATACATGAGCAATTGAATGTATTGTGTGAAGTTATTTCTTCTAATAATTTGCAAAATGATCCTGAAGTATTTCTTCTAATAATTTGCAAAATGATCCTAGCATGAATGGTGGGAATGTTGTATGTGAAAATGGGTTGCATTTTGATCCAAATGATGATTCTAACTTGTGTTTCAATGAGGAAAGGTCCATTTCACAAGATAGTACTTTTGGAGCTAACATTGAACCTCAAGAGGTGAGCCTTAACGACTCATTTTTCACTTCTCTTGAGGAATGTGTTGAAAGTATAGGTTCTAAGGGTATTACTGGCCCAAGATACTCTCATGGCATTTCCTTTGGTGAATTCTCAAGTGATGCATATTCAAGGTAATATCTATGAAACACTTGGGATAGGTAAGGTTACTTCTATTTGTCATATCATTAGATCATGTGGCTTTTGCTATAAAGTCACCATTTACTGATCCACCACGGCCTAAAATGGTGGATTATTCGTTAACTAAACCTCCTTGAAAAATGAGGTGAAATAGTCAAGCTAATGACTATAAAGAAGCGCTAGTTGGGAGGCAACCCAACGATTTCTTATTTTTAGTAAGATTTAGTTGTTTAAACTAGTGTTTTTTTTGTGTGTTTTGTAGGTGGCAATGGCAAGAATTCATGCAAATGATTTCAATGACAAAAGTGTCTATATTGAGACAAAAAAGGGTGTTTTTATGTTCATTTGCTGCATTTCATGCATTTTAAAGTGTTTCATGTTAAAGTTATATTCATGCATGATCATGCATTTTCAAGTGCATTTGGGTTAGAGAGACACATTTCCAATGTTAAACTGGATTTTATTCAAAGAATATGAAAGTAGATGGAATGTGGAAGGTTGGCCAAAGCAAATTTGGAGGAAAAACTGCAGAACACAGCTTTTTCTGCAGCAAATCCGGCCATAAATCCGGCCAAATATTGGCCGGATTGAAGGCCGGATAGTCAGGGGAGAAAGAAAAATTTTTTCGGGCTCACTGGCCAGAATCCGGCCTAAAATCCGGCCGTAAATCCGGCCAGAAACTGGCCGGATATGCAGAAGCAAAAAAAAAAAAAAAAAAATCTGCCCAGAATCCCTCCAGCAATCCCTCACGAATCCCTCCAATTTCTGGCCGGATTGTGAACAGTAACCAGCGTAAGATGAATCCGTTTCACGGATTTCTCACAATTTTTCTCCCTTCTTCTCAACCCAACTCACACACTAACACCCTCAAACACACACTAGTCACTAAAACAGCACTTTTCACCATTTAATCTTCAAATAACCTTCACCAAATCACTTTCTCCCCATCCTCTAGAGTGAATTTTATAGTTCATATTCTTTCAAAAACAACTCTAAAGTGGTTTCAAGCTTACCATTTGTTAGGGTTCTACCTTCTTGAATCACTCAATTGAGATCAAATTTGGAGTAAGTTTCTTGGGGGTTTTTCACATCATATTCATCACTTAACATCACCAAACCAATTTGAGGTAACAATTCTTCACCTAACTTTGTTATTTGAATTTTGCCATGATTGAATATTTTCTATTTTTAGGCAATTTTTATATGTGAAGTTAGGTGTATTTATTTCAGCTTATTGATGCTATTGGTGATGGTTAGTGATAAATAAATTTTGTGATTTGCATTTATTTGGTGAATTATTGCTAGTTTTATGCTTGATTTGGCTTGGTGACAAAGTTGCATATTAAGTGGCCAATGTAGCATTTTAATTAGCTTAAGTTGGAGTTTTTGATATTCATGTGAGTAATTTAGATTAACCTAATGAATGAAAAGGTGCTTGATTGAATGATTTCTTGAATTCTTAGGTAATTCTAAAAGAAGAGGTGAATTGAAGATGGCCTTAATTGATGAAATTCATAAATGCACTTACAATTTTTGTGGTTCAATAGTTTTTAGTATTTCATGAATTCTCACGAAGGTCATTTATATTTTGATTTGGTGTGTTTGCCTCCATTTTGAGATTACTTTTGTACTTGAGGGGATTTGATCATTGATGACAAAATGTAATAAAAGGAACTTACTTTGTTTGAGATGGTAGATTTATTGTGTGAAATCAGCTTCCCTTTGCTTTGGATACTAATGCATATATTTGATTAGCAAAGATTAGCTCATTTCATGTTTTTATCCCTCGAACATTGTATGATTCCACATGCTCGATCATTTTTCCTTTTTCCTTGAATTGCATGTTTTTGTTGATTGCAACCTTTTATTTTTAAGAAATTGATTTGTTTTGATTTTGTCTTTTTCAGGGTGCAATAATTAAACTCTCCATTCTTTCCCGAATAAGGTTGGAAATTCATCACTTGGCCATGGATTTGGACTGCGCAAGTTCATATGAGTATTATTTTTCTTTTACTCTTTATTTATTTTCCTTTTCTCACATTGAGGACAATGTGAAGTTTAAGTGTGGGGGAGGAAATATTTGAACTTGCAAATACTTTCTATGTGATGATATTTTGTGGATTTAAATGTTTTAGAAATGTTGGAATTTGTTGCCTTGAAAATATTGTTCATGTGGATAAATTGCTTGAAATTGGGTTTGTTGGCAGGGAGTTTTCATCCATTTATAAGGAGAAACTCTGTAAAAAATTTTCAAAAAATCTTTTCCAATATTTCACTATGGCCCAAAAGTTCTTCAAATTTTTACATTTTCATTCAAAAAAGGGCTAATTTGTTCCAACCTTAAGTGTTTAATTCTTCCAATTGTTGAAAATTTATGTGTATTTTAGAAGGTTTAATCCTCATTTAACTTGGAAATGGTTATTATGCAATTAGAATTTTTGCATTTTAGAAAGTATATATGGTAAAGTGAGGAAAAATTATGTCTATAATTTTGCATGTTTAATGAGATTTCTCCTCTTTTATTTAATTTTCCAAGTAAGTGATTGATATAGTCAATAAAGGTTATACTTCTCTTTTGATTATTCTTATATATTTTCTAAGAGGGAATATCTATTTATTGTCCTTTATTTTTTGAAAGAAAAAAAAAAGAAGAAAAGAAAAGAAAAAAAAGAGAATAAGAGTTTTTCTTCTACTCCAATGACTCTTTGTACCGAATAACCGGGGTTGGCATCTATAAATGTCGATTTTCGCGTAAAAAGGTACTTGAATTAAGAGTATGCATAGCAATTTAAATAAGTGAAATGTTGAGTAACCGGGAATCTTCACCTAAAAGTGGTTCGATTTTCGCGTTCAAAAGGCATTTTCACCTATTTAATGTAAAATTAGTGTGAATAAATCCCTCTTAGTTGTAAAAATTAAAAAAAAAGATGATTATAGGAGGAGGAATGCTATAAATTGACTATATGATTTGCTTATTTGTGAAATTAAGTTAGGGTGAGAGATTAAGTTTAACTTGTTAAAATTAGGGTATAATTATCTTTCCTTTACTTGATATTATAAGTATTTAGTGTAAATTGAACAATTGTATAATGATTGTTTTCCAAGTCTTGAGGAATTAAATTTGACAAAAGTGCATATATTGTTTCACCTCTTGAATCATTGTAGTTGATTATGTGTGAATTGCTTGAGGACAAGCAATGATTTAAGTGTGGGGGAATTTGACAAGTGACTAATTTACGTAATAATTGATGATATTTTATATTATTTTTAGTCACTTTGGTTATATTATTGGAAGAAAATGAATCATTTTGGCTATAATTGGTGAAAAATGCTTTTAAGTGATTAAATGAGGTTTTTATCACTTTTTACTTGGATTTTGTGCATTTTGACAGTTTTGACACATTTTCGTATTTCGGCTATAACTTGAGCTACAGTGATCGGATTGAGATGATTCTTAAACCAATTTGAAGATAAGAGATAGATCTACAACTTTGGTGAAGACATCTAAATCCAGTTTGAAGGTTTTCCAGGTCAAAAAGCCGAATTACAGTAGCAATTTCTATGGTCGAAGCTGAAACAGGGCAATGAGCAGTAAAGGTATTTCGGTCATTTCTCAGCCTACACAGATCCAAATGAGGTGATTCTTGATGCATTGGAAAGCTAACTCAAAGGGCTACAAGTTTCATGTTTTGATCAAGAGCTAAATCAGCTTTTATCATCAAGAAAGTTCAGTTGAAGTTGAGGTAAAAACGGAGCAGAGCTGGAAGTTGAGCAGAAATTGCACCAAAATGTCACTGTAGCAATCCGGCCGGAATTTGGCCGGATTTATGGCCGGATTGTGGTCAGAGAAGGCTGCTTTTTACGCGGAAAACTCAATTTCACCTCCACTAAGTCACATGTAATGCTAGACATGTGAGAAACATTACCAGCTGTAAGGGAAAAAGTGTAGGCCTCATTCCTTGACCACCTTTCATCATAAAATAGCCAAAACCATTGCAAAGAGAGATCATACGGAGGAAGCTTGGAGAGTGCAGATGTAGTTCTTCCATTTTTTGTGTGTTAGTGTAGGATAGTTTAGCTAGTTAGTTCATCCATTCTTGTATAATGGCTAGATTAGGATGAAGATGGAGATGAAGAAGGAGTTGAAGCTCAAGTGACATGGGTTATCTCTTCTCCAATCTTTATCTTTTGTATTGGATTCTTAAGCATGGTTAATATGCAAGTTCTGGATTTTGTGTTTATTATGTGTCTTTAAAGTTTATGCCTTGGGTTTGGTTGAACTTTCTATGATTGTTAGTGTTTATTATTTGGCTATTTGATTGCTATGATTTGAGCAAGTTATTTAGCACTTTTGCTCTTGAAATCATGATTAATTTGGTACCATTAATTGTGATTATCTAAGGTGTTATTTCTGCAATGAAAATTGAGATTTAACATTAGTTCAAGAAGTGCTAAACATAGGGAGTACACTCACGAGAGTAGAGGTGCACCTATGTGGTTTTGGTGATTAATTTCATGTAATTTCATTGAAGAAATGAACTTGTAGCTAATTTCATAACCATGAGAATAGGTATGGATTAGTTATGAATATAATTGATTCACTACGAAAGTAGGTTTCATATGCATGAGGAAATTACACCATAATTAGCTTAGATGTAGTATTCAATGATCCAAAAATAGCATTTGCATGAGTAGTTAGGAATACCATAACCTAAGGAGCTTTCATTTGTTATTTTGCATAAGTTCAGTAGATTTCATTGCTTATAATTCATTGATAGTCTAAATAATAGAGAAGCTTTAGTAGTACCGGTAATTGTTCACTCTTCTCGTGGGATCGACCCGATATATACCCTAAACTACTAGTTGACCTGTATACTTGCAGTGAAACGGGTGTATCGGATTTATTTTAACTTGTACGTATAGAAAAATCCCGTCAAGTTTTTGGCGCCGTTGCCGGGGAAGATTTGGCAATATCGGTGTGAAGAGCAACTTTATTAGTTTAGACATTTTATTAGTTATAGTGTGAATGTTATTTTCTGTTATTTTGTGTTTTATATGTGTATGTGTTTTATCACCTATTCTTCTTACTAATTTTGCTCTTAAGTTGTTTAAAAGCAATTTTAGGTAATGAGGAGGATAGGTCAATTTGGAGGACAATGCTTGAGAAGTGGAAGGTTGGCAATGGATGGTTACCAAGTGCAAAGCTCCTTCAATAGAGGTAACCAAGAATTTACTGAAGTATGTCTTTTGAAGATGGTTTAAGTGTTAAAGGCAAATTTGATGTTCTCATGTTACAAGTTCAAATGGACACAATTATGCATGAAATTGAGCAAGGGAGGAATGTTAATGCTTTTAATTCTTATCATGTGATTTGTGACTTGTGGGAGGTTATCATGCTACTAATACATGTATGCAAGCACAAAATGTGGATTATTATGATGAATTAGAGCATTACAATCCTTGTTTTGATCGATATAGTGCTAATTGGAGCAATTCTCCTGCTTATGGTTGGGATAATCAATGTACATATAGTGATTTTCCAGATTTTTATGATTACCAACCTGAAAGTGTCCAATATGAATCAAAACCATCTTGGGAGTTGGCAATAGAGAAGTTAGCTAATGCACCTCTACCTTGGGAATTAGAAAGTGAACCATTAGCTAATGATTCTAATGCATCTTGGGAGCTAGCTGCAGAAAATTTTTCTAATCAATTTGATTCAGCCATAGAAAAGCTAGCAATTGCAACTTCCGACCGTTTTGATAGGATTGAGGAAAGAATAGATGAATTAGCTTCTCACTTTGGTAGAATACATGAGCAATTGAATGTATTGTGTGAAGTTATTTCTTCTAATAATTTGCAAAATGATCCTAGCATGAATGGTGGAATGTTGTATGTGAAAATGGGTTGCATTTTGATCCAAATGATGATTCTAACTTGTGTTTCAATGAGGAAAGTCCATTTCACAAGATAATACTTTGGAGCTAACATTGAACCTCAAGAGGTGAGCCTTAACGACTCATTTTTCACTTCTCTTGAGGAATGTGTTGAAAGTATAGGTTCTAAAGGTATTACTGCCCAAGATACTCTCATGGCATTTCCTTTGGTGAATTCTCAAGTGGTGCATATTCAAGGTAATATCTATGAAACACTTGGATAGGTAAGTCACTTTCATTTCTCACATCATTAGATCATGTGGCTTTTGCTATAAAGTCACCATTTACTGATCCACCACGGCCTAAAATGGTGGATTATTCGTTAACTAAACCTCCTTGAAAAATGAGGTGAAATAGTCAAGCTAATGACTATAAAGAAGCGCTAGTTGGGAGGCAACCCAACGATTTCTTATTTTTAGTAAGTTTAGTTGTTTAACCAGTGTTTTTGTGTGTTTTGTAGGTGGCAATGGCAAGGTTCATGCAAATGATTTCAATGACAAAAGTGTCTATATTGAGGCAAAAAGGGAGTTTTCATGTTCATTTGCTGCATTTCATGCATTTAAAGTGTTTCATGTTAAAGTTATATTCATGCATGATCATGCATTTTCAAGTGTATTTGGGTTAGAGAGACACATTTCCAATGTTAAACTTGGATTTTATTCAAAGAATATGAAAGTAGATGGAATGTGGAAGGTTGGCCAAGCAAATTTGGAGGAAAAACTGCAGAAAACAGCTTTTTCTGCAGCAAATCCGGCCATAAATCCGGCCAAATATTGGCCGGATTGAAGGCCGGATAGTCAGGGGAGAAAGAAAAATTTTTTCGGGCTCACTGGCCAGAATCCGGCCAAAATCCGGCCGTAAATCCGGCCAAAACTGGCCGGATATGCAGAAGCAAAAAAAAAAAAAAAAAAAATTGCCCAGAATCCCTCCAGCAATCCCTCCACGAATCCCTCCAATTTCTGGCCGGATTGTGAACAGTAACCAGCGTAAGATGAATCCGTTTCACGGATTTCTCACAATTTTTCTCCCTTCTTCTTCAACCCAACTCACACACTAACACCTCAAACACACACTACTCACTAAAACACCACTTTTCACCATTTAATCTTCAAATAACCTTCACCAAATCACTTTCTCCCATCCTCTAGAGTGAATTTTATAGTTCATATTCTTTCAAAAACAACTCTAAAGTGGTTTCAAGCTTACCATTTGTTAGGGTTCTACTTCTTGAATCACTCAATTGAGATCAAATTGGAGTAAGTTTCTTGGGGGTTTTCACATCATATTCATCACTTAACATCACCAAACCAATTTGAGGTAACAATTCTTCACCTAACTTTGTTATTTGAATTTTGCCATGATTGAATATTTTCTATTTTTAGGCAATTTTTATATGTGAAGTTAGGTGTATTTATTTGAGCTTATTGATGCTATTGGTGATGGTTAGTGATAAATAAATTTTGTGATTTGCATTTATTTGGTGAATTCTTGCTAGTTTTATGCTTAATTTGGCTTGGTGACAAAGTTGCATATTAAGTGGCCAACATTTTAATTAGTTGGGAGTTTTTGATATTCATGTGAGTAATTTAGATTACCTAATGAATGAAAAGGTGCTTGATTGAATGATTTCTTGAATTCTTAGGTAATTCTAAAAGAAGAGGTGAATTGAAGATGGCCTTAATTGATGAAATTCATAAATGCACTTACAATTTTTGTGGTTCAATAGTTTTTAGTATTTCATGAATTCTCACGAAGGTCATTTATATTTTGATTTGGTGTGTTTGCCTCCATTTTGAGATTACTTTTGTACTTGAGGGATTTGATCATTGATGACAAAATGTATAAAAGGAACTTACTTTGTTTGAGATGGTAGATTTATTGTGTGAAATTAGCTTCCCTTTGCTTTGGATACTAATGCATATATTTGATTAGCAAAGATTAGCTCATTTCATGTTTTTATCCCTCGAACATTGTATGATTCCACATGCTCGATCATTTTTCCTTTTTCCTTGAATTGCATGTTTTTGTTGATTGCAACCTTTTATTTTTAAGAAGTTGATTTGTTTTGATTTTGTCTTTTTCCAGGATGCAATAATTAAACTCTCCATTCTTTCCCAAATAAGGTTGGAAATTCATCACTTGGCCATGGATTTGGATTGCGCAAGTTCAAATGAGTATTTTTTCTTACTCTTTATTTATTTTCCTTTTCTCACATTGAGGACAATGTGAAGTTTAAGTGTGGGGGAGGAAATATTTGAACTTGCTTTTCTATGTGATGATATTTTGTGGATCTAAATGTTTAGAAATGTTGGAATTGTGTTTGAATTATTTGCCATGTGGATAAATTGCTTGAAATTGGGTTTGTTGGCAGGGAGTTTTCATCCATTTATAAGGAGAAACTCTGTAAAAAATTTTCAAAAATCTTTTCCAATATTTCACTATGGCCCAAAAGTTCTTCAAATTTTTACATTTTCATTCAAAAAAGGGCTAATTTGTTCCAACCTTAAGTGTTTAATTCTTCCAATTGTTGAAACTTTATGTGTATTTTAGAAGGTTTAATCCTCATTTAACTTGGAAATGGTTATTATGCAATTAGAATTTTTGCATTTTAGAAAGTATATCTGGTAAAGTGAGGAAAATTATGTCTATAATTTTGCATGTTTAATGAGATTTCTCCTCTTTATTTAATTTTCCAAGTAAGTGATTGATATAGTCAATAAAGGTTATACTCCTCTTTTGATTATTCTTATATATTTTCTAAGAGGGAATATCTATTTATTGTCCTTTATTTTTGAAAGAAAAAAAAAGAAGAAAAGAAAAGAAAAAAAAGAGAATAAGAGTTTTTCTTCTACTCCAATGATTCTTGTACCGAGTAACCGGGGGTTGGCATCTATAAATGTCGATTTTCGCGTAAAAAGGTACTTGAATTAAGAGTATGCATAGCAATTTAAATAAGTGAAATGTTGAGTAACCGGGAATCTTCACCTAAAAGTGTCGATTTTCGCGTCAAAAGGCATTTTCACTATTTAAGTAAAATTAGTGTGAATAAATCCCTCTTAGTTGTAAAATTAAAAAAAAAAGATGATTATAGGAGGAGGAATGCTATAAATTGACTATATGATTTGCTTATTTGTGAAATTAAGTTAGGGTGAGAGATTAAGTTTAACTTGTTAAAATTAGGGTATAATTATCTTTCCTTTACTTGATATTATAAGTATTTAGTGTAATTGAACAATTGTACAATGATTGTTTTCCAAGTCTTGAGGAATTAAATTTGACAAAAGTGCATATATTGTTTCACTCTTGAATCATTGTAGTTGATTATGTGTGAATTGCTTGAGGACAAGCAATGATTTAAGTGTGGGGGAATTTGACAAGTGACTAATTTACGTAATAATTGAATGATATTTTATGTTATTTTTAGTCACTTTGGTTATATTATTGGAAGAAAATGAATCATTTTGGCTATAATTGGTGAAAAATGCTTTTAAGTGATTAAATGAGGTTTTTATCACTTTTTACTTTGGATTTTGTGCATTTTGACAGTTTTGACATATTTTCGTATTTCGCTATAACTTGAGCTACAGTGATCGGATTGAGATGATTCTTAAACCAATTTGAAGATAAGAGATAGATCTACAACTTTGGTGAAGACATCTAAATCCAGTTTGAAGGTTTTCCAGGTCAAAAAGCCGAATTAACGTAGCCAATTTCTAATTGGTCGAAGCTAAAACAGGGCAATGAGCAGTAAAGGGTATTTCGGTCATTTGATCAGCCTACACGGATCCAAATGAGGTGATTCTTGATGCATTGGAAAGCTAACTCAAAGGGCTACAAGTTTCATGTTTTGATCAAGAGCTAAATCAGCTTTTATCATCAAGAAAAGTTCAGTTGAAGTTGAGGTAAAAACGGAGCAGAGCTGGAAGTTGAGCAAATTGCACCAAAATGTCACTGTATCAATCCGGCCGGAATTTGGCCGGATTTTGGCCGGATTGTGGTCGGAGAAGGCTGCTTTTTACGCGGGAAAACTCAATTTCACCTCCACTAAGTCACATGTAATGCTAGACATGTGAGAAACATTACCAGCTGTAAGGGAAAAAGTGTAGGCCTCATTCCTTGACCACCTTTCATCATAAAATAGCCAAAACCATTGCAAAAGAGAGGGATCATACGGAGGAAGCTTGGAGAGTGCAGAGATGTAGTTCTTCCATTTTTTCTGTGTGTTAGTGTAGGATAGTTTAGCTAGTTAGTTCATCCATTCTTGTATAATGGCTAGATTAGGATGAAGATGGAGATGAAGAAAGAGAAGTTGAAGCTCAGTGACAGGGTTATCTCTTCTCCAACTCTTTATCTTTTGTATTGGATTCTTAAGCATGGTTAATATGCAAGTTCTGGATTTTGTGTTTATTATGTGTCTTTAAAGTTTATGCCTTGGGTTTGGTTGAACTTTCTATGATTATTAGTGTTTATTATTTGGCTATTTGATTGCTATGATTTGAGCAAGTTATTTAGCACTTTTGCTCTTGAAATCATGATTAATTTGGTACCATTAATTGTGATTATCTAAGGTGTTATTTCTGCAATGAAAAATTGAGATTTAACATTAGTTCAAGAAGTGCTAAACATAGGGAGTACACTCACGAAGTAGAGGTGCACCTATGTGGTTTTGGTGATTAATTTCATGTAATTTCATTGAAGAAATGAACTTGTAGCTAATTCCATAACCATGAGAATAGGTATGGATTAGTTATGAATATAATTGATTCACTACGAAAGTAGGTTTCATATGCATGAGGAAATTACACCATAATTAGCTTAGATGGTAGTATTCAATGATCCAAAAATAGCATTTGCATGAGTAGTTAGGAATACCATAACCTAAGGAGCTTACATTTGTTATTTTGCATAAGTTCAGTAGTTTCATTTCTTATAATTCATTGATAGTCTAAATAATAGAGAAGCTTTAGTAGTACCGGTAATTGTTCACTCTTCCTCGTGGGATCGACCCGATATACCCTAAACTACTAGTTGACCTGTATACTTGCAGTGAAACGGGTGTATTTCGGATTTATTTTAACTTGTACGTATATAGAAAAATCCCGTCAAGTTTTTGGCGCCGTTGCCGGGGAAGATTTGGCAATATCGGTGTGAAGAGCAACTTTATTAGTTTAGACATTTTATTAGTTATAGTGTGAATGTATTTTCTGTTATTTTAGTGTTTTATATGTGTATTTTATCACCTATTCTTCTTACTAATTTTGCTCTTAAGTTGTTTAAAAGCAATTTTAGGTAATGAGGAGGATAGGTCAATTTGGAGGACAATGCTTGAGAAGTGGAAGGAGCAATGGATGGTTACCAAGTGCAAAACTCCTTCAATAGAGGTAACCAAGATTTACTGAATGTATGTCTTTTGAAGATGGTTTAAGTGCTTAAAACAAAATTTGATGTTATGATGTTACAAGTTCAAATGGACACAATTATGCATGAAATTGAGCAAGGGAGGAATGTTAATGCTTTTAATTCTTATCATGTGATTTGTGACTTGTGCGGAGGTTATCATGCTACTAATACATGTATGCAAGCACAAAATGTGGATTATTATGATGAATTAGAGCATTACAATCCTTGTTTTGATCGATATAGTGCTAATTGGAGCAATTCTCCTGCTTATGGTTGGATAATCAATGTACATATAGTGATTTTCCAGATTTTTATGATTACCAACCTGAAAGTGTCCAATATGAATCAAAAACCATCTTGGGAGTTGGCAATAGAGAAGTTAGCTAATGCACCTCTACCCTGGGAATTAGAAAGTGAACCATTAGCTAATGATTCTAATGCATCTTGGGAGCTAGCTGCAGAAAATTTTTCTAAAATTTGATTCAGCCATAGAAAAGCTAGCAATTGCAACTTCCGACCGTTTTGATAGGATTGAGGAAAGAATAGATGAATTAGCTTCTCACTTTGGTAGAATACATGAGCAATTGAATGTATTGTGTGAAGTTATTTCTTCTAATAATTTGCAAAATGATCCTAGCATGAATGGTGGGAATGTTGTATGTGAAAATGGGTTGCATTTTGATCCAAATGATGATTCTAACTTGTGTTCAATGAGGAAAGGTTCCATTTCACAAGATAGTACTTTTGGAGCTAACATTGAACCTCAAGAGAGGTGAGCCTTAACGACTCATTTTTCACTTCTCTTGAGGAATGTGTTGAAAGTATAGGTTCTAAGGGTATTACTTGTGACAGCCCCACCTTCCCCTAAGGCGAACCAAAGGATTCGGCGGACCGCCTGCCCAACTCTCGCCAGGACTCGTTCACTCATATCAAAGAAAGTAAGATAAAGCCTCGAGAATAAGCGGAAACGAAACCCATACTTGAAACATATACTTACATTTATCCCAAGCTCAACCAAATATACAGTCCCAAATGTATACATAAACTTTAAATTCTTAGTACATTCCAACCCTAATCAAGCACTAGAACGAGATCAAAAGCCAAAACAATACAAAAGGCTAAACTTTACTATACAGGTCTCTCGCCCTTGCTCGCAACCCCTGTTAAGGAAAACAAAAGACGTGGAATGAGCTAAAAGCCCAACGAGATTCTATATACTCAACTAAGCAATTAAACAAGGACATAAGCAGGTAACAACAAGTATCCAGATAACATTTACAATATAGAGCAAGAGTAACACATTCATTAAAGGATACGGAGTCATTCGTTCGTTCGTTCGTTCATCGACCATCCATTCCTTCAATCATTTAGAAAAATTTCATTTGTCATTGAAAATCCCTCCGTCATTCTTGCCATTCATTCGTTCATTTCGTTCTTCCCCTTCTGGCCAGCGCACTGGCCAGTCCTTCCCAAACTTCATGGTCATACTCGAGTATGCCAAACATTCACATTAACCCAGAGTCACTAATCGCCCGACCGAGTCCGCTTCTGGCTCGAGTCGACCAGTAACAAAAGGCAAGGGCCCAGTTCAGCCCGAAGGCTTACATTCATGCACAAGTAACATTTAATCATTCAATCATTGAAAATTTCACGTTCATTTAGGTCGAGTGCGATAAAGTACACACTCGCCTAGCGAAATCCATTTTTAGCAATCATTGGGAACATTAACATTTAATCAAGAATCACACTAGTCACGTAGTCAATGGAAATATAGCGTACCTCAATCACATAACAAAGCAACAATCCAAATAGTCATAACAATTCACATAGTCATTAGAAACAAATCGTATATAGAACACTCACCTAATTAAGCAAAATTACGTCCAAAGTATCCCTCCGGATATCAACTTTGGTCACCAAGAAACCCTAATAACAATCATGAGAAAATATTATGGCTCAACAATCAAAGTGTCCAGTGAATCAAAGAAAATTCGAATAAAACGAATACAAGGGGGAAGTATGATTTTAAAAGTAAAAGAGTACATTTTGATCAAAGGAAATGAGTAACTAAAGGTTTTCCAAATCAAACATAAAACTAAGCTCAAAAGGTTTTAGAAAATTAAATCGGAAAAAGTTGAAACAGTTGCCACGTCAGAATCCGGCCAGAACTTGGTCGGATACACGGCCGGATAGTGAACAGTAGTTTTTCCTCATTTTTCGTAAAACGTGTTTTTGGCTCAAAACTAACACATTTACAAAGAATTAATGTATAACAAGTATCTTGGTTAAAAATCATATGAAAAAGGTAGTCAAATACCTTGAATTCACACTTTAAAACCTTGCGCGTTAAAATTAGGTTTTGTGGCCGAGAAACCCTAGGCCACTCCTTTTGTTTCGGAACGAAAATGAACACGTATTTGAAGTTCGAAACTCGAAAATTGGAACCAAACATTATGGTACAAATGGAAACGTACAATTGCAAGTAAAATGGCTCACATAACACTACTCAAGTGAAACTAAGAATGTCTAAGCAAGGAAGTTCAATCGCATTCCAAAATCACCTTTCAAACCTCATTTCCATTAACTCAAGTTCAAGAAAATAAACGGACAGCATTTCCCCTTGTTTTTCCTTACTTTCCATGCTACAACCCAACCACCAAATCATACCATTCAATCACAATTTCATATACAAACCATAAGCTATCAAACACCCTTAAAATGCAACCAATTGAAGCTTACAGCCATCCAAAACCAGGCCCAAATATTCCATCATAACTCAGCACACACAACTCCAATTCAGTTGATTCCAAAGCCATATGAAAGCTACGATACAAGGCTACAACTCTTAAGAAGGCATCAAAAGCTAATTCATTCATCTTCCCAGCCAAAAGAGCCAATTACAGAGGCTGATTACCATTCTCGGACAGAAACAGGGCAGCAGGGGTAAAATAGTCATTTCACAGGATACAGTGCTCTGATTGAGCTGAAATTTTACAGGCATAATCTACACTTAATTCTCTACAACTTTCATGTTTTGAGCTAAGTCCAATTCGGCCTCCATCATGACCGAACAACACTGATCAGATTAGGGCAGAAACATTCACACTAAATCAGAAATCTAACCAACTCTCCACTAATCCACAAAATCATCCATTAATCATGTTAGCAAGCCACCATAGGCCACTAATTTGCAACTATTGGAAACAAAAAGGATGTTCTTAGCAACCTTACCTTCAAACCTCAAAGAAAGTTGGTAGCTTAGACTTCCTCCTCCAAAACAACTCCACCAAGGCCTTCAATTTCCCTTAGCTAGCACTTGTATGGAATAGATTTCAATTTGGTCGGTTAAAATTCAAGATTTGGGCAAGGATTGAAGCTAGGAATTGAAGAGCTCTCTCTCTTGTTTTCTCCTCCAATGGTTCGGCCAAGACAAGAAAAATGGAAGGAAAATTGGTCAAATTTTGGTTTTGGTAAAGGTGAGAAAGTTAGGCAAGTTTCCTCCAATCGGTTGGCGACACTTGTCACTTTGAATGATTCCAAGCTTATCTTCTTACTTCCAATAATTCATCCATCTAACCAACCTCTAATCATCTCCTAGTACCATGAAAAATAATATCACTTCGTATTTCATCACCTAATCGGAAAAATTATAACGCACTAGCGGGCCCCACATCGAACAAATGCACTTCAAGTTACGTACACTAACTTATACTAGAAAAATGATTTAAAAAATTGTACTTACTTGTAAAATGTACAAAACATTTAATATTTTCAAAGGACAGTAAAATATAGGCACAGAAATAAAATAATACTTGAAAATGTGAAAATTTTCGGGTTCTCACATTACTGCCCAAGATACTCTCATGGCATTTCCTTTGGTGAATTCTCAAGTGATGCATATTCAAGGTAATATCTATGAAACACTTGGGATAGGTAAGTTACTTCCATTTGTCATATCATTAGATCATGTGGCTTTTGCTATAAAGTCACCATTTACTGATCCACCACGGCCTAAAATGGTGGATTATTCGTTAACTAAACCTCCTTGAAAAATGAGGTGAAATAGTCAAGCTAATGACTATAAAGAAGCGCTAGTTGGGAGGCAACCCAACGATTTCTTATTTTTAGTAAGATTTAGTTGTTTAACCAGTGTTTTTGTGTGTTTTGTAGGTGGCAATGGCAAGGTTCATGCAAATGATTTCAATGACAAAAGTGTCTATATTGAGGCAAAAAGGGAGTTTTCATGTTCATTTGCTGCATTTCATGCATTTAAAGTGTTTCATGTTAAAGTTATATTCATGCATGATCATGCATTTTCAAGTGTATTTGGGTTAGAGAGACACATTTCCAATGTTAAACTTGGATTTTATTCAAAGAATATGAAAGTAGATGGAATGTGGAAGGTTGGCCAAGCAAATTTGGAGGAAAAACTGCAGAAAACAGCTTTTTCTGCAGCAAATCCGGCCATAAATCCGGCCAAATATTGGCCGGATTGAAGGCCGGATAGTCAGGGGAGAAAGAAAAATTTTTTCGGGCTCACTGGCCAGAATCCGGCCTAAAATCCGGCCGTAAATCCGGCCAAAACTGGCCGGATATGCAGAAGCAAAAAAAAAAAAAAAAAAAAAATTCTGCCCAGAATCCCTCCAGCAATCCCTCCACGAATCCCTCCAATTTCTGGCCGGATTGTGAACAGTAACCAGCGTAAGATGAATCCGTTTCACGGATTTCTCACAATTTTTCTCCCTTCTTCTTCAACCCAACTCACACACTAACACCTCAAACACACACTACTCACTAAAACACCACTTTTCACCATTTAATCTTCAAATAACCTTCACCAAATCACTTTCTCCCATCCTCTAGAGTGAATTTTATAGTTCATATTCTTTCAAAAACAACTCTAAAGTGGTTTCAAGCTTATCATGAGTTAGGGTTGTATCTTCTTGAATCACTCAATTGAGTCAAATTGGAGTAAGTTTCTTGGGGGTTTTCACATCATATTCATCACTTAACATCACCAAACCAATTTGAGGTAACAATTCTTCACCTAACTTTGTTATTTGAATTTTGCCATGATTGAATATTTTCTATTTTTAGGCAATTTTTATATGTGAAGTTAGGTGTATTTATTTGAGCTTATTGATGCTATTGGTGATGGTTAGTGATAAATAAATTTTGTGATTTGCATTTATTGCATTTATTTGGTGAATTCTTGCTAGTTTTATGCTTAATTTGGCTTGGTGACAAAGTTGCATATTAAGTGGCCAATGTAGCATTTTAATTAGCTTAGTTGGAGTTTTTGATATTCATGTGAGTAATTTAGATTACCTAATGAATGAAAAGGTGCTTGATTGAATGATTTCTTGAATTCTTAGGTAATTCTAAAAGAAGAGGTGAATTGAAGATGGCCTTAATTGATGAAATTCATAAATGCACTTACAATTTTTGTGGTTCAATAGTTTTTAGTATTTCATGAATTCTCACGAAGGTCATTTATATTTTGATTTGGTGTGTTTGCCTCCATTTTGAGATTACTTTTGTACTTGAGGGATTTGATCATTGATGACAAAATGTATAAAGGAACTTACTTTGTTTGATGGTAGATTTATTGTGTGAAATTAGCTTCCCTTTGCTTTGGATACTAATGCATATATTTGATTAGCAAAGATTAGCTCATTTCATGTTTTTATCCCTCGAACATTGTATGATTCCACATGCTCGATCATTTTTCCTTTTTCCTTGAATTGCATGTTTTTGTTGATTGCAACCTTTTATTTTTAAGAAGTTGATTTGTTTTGATTTTGTCTTTTTCCAGGATGCAATAATTAAACTCTCCATTCTTTCCCAAATAAGGTTGGAAATTCATCACTTGGCCATGGATTTGGATTGCGCAAGTTCAAATGGGCAGTATTTTCTTCACTCTTTATTTATTTTCCTTTTCTCACATTGAGGACAATGTGAAGTTTAAGTGTGGGGGAGGAAATATTTGAACTTGCTTCTTTGCTATGTGATGATATTTTGTGGATTAAATGTTTAGAAATGTTGGAATTGTGTTTGAATTATTTGCCATGTGGATAAATTGCTTGAAATTGGGTTTGTTGGCAGGGAGTTTTCATCCATTTATAAGGAGAAACTCTGTAAAAAATTTTCAAAAATCTTTTCCAATATTTCACTATGGCCCAAAAGTTCTTCAAATTTTGCATTTTCATTCAAAAAAGGGCTAATTTGTTCCAACCTTAAGTGTTTAATTCTTCCAATTGTTGAAACTTTATGTGTATTTTAGAAGGTTTAATCCTCATTTAACTTGGAAATGGTTATTATGCAATTAGAATTTTTGCATTTTAGAAAGTATATCTGGTAAAGTGAGGAAAATTATGTCTATAATTTTGCATGTTTAATGAGATTTCTCCTCTTTATTTAATTTTCCAAGTAAGTGATTGATATAGTCAATAAAGGTTATACTCCTCTTTTGATTATTCTTATATATTTTCTAAGAGGGAATATCTATTTATTGTCCTTTATTTTTGAAAGAAAAAAAAAGAAGAAAAGAAAAGAAAAAAAAAGAGAATAAGAGTTTTTCTTCTACTCCAATGATTCTTGTACCGAGTAACCGGGGGTTTCATCTATAAATGTCGATTTTCGCGTAAAAAGGTACTTGAATTAAGAGTATGCATAGCAATTTAAATAAGTGAAATGTTGAGTAACCGGGAATCTTCACCTAAAAGTGTCGATTTTCGCGTCAAAAGGCATTTTCACTATTTAAGTAAAATTAGTGTGAATAAATCCCTCTTAGTTGTAAAATTATAAAAAAAAAGATGATTATAGGAGGAGGAATGCTATAAATTGACTATATGATTTGCTTATTTGTGAAATTAAGTTAGGGTGAGAGATTAAGTTTAACTTGTTAAAATTAGGGTATAATTATCTTTCCTTTACTTGATATTATAAGTATTTAGTGTAAATTGAACAATTGTAATGATTTTTCCAAGTCTTGAGGAATTAAATTTGACAAAAGTGCATATATTGTTTCACCTCTTGAATCATTGTAGTTGATTATGTGTGAATTGCTTGAGGACAAGCAATGATTTAAGTGTGGGGGAATTTGACAAGTGACTAATTTACGTAATAATTGTATGATATTTTATATTATTTTTAGTCACTTTGGTTATATTATTGGAAGAAAATGAATCATTTTGGCTATAATTGGTGAAAAATGCTTTTAAGTGATTAAATGAGGTTTTTATCACTTTTTACTTGGATTTTGTGCATTTTGACAGTTTTGACACATTTTCGTATTTCGGCTATAACTTGAGCTACAGTGATCGGATTGAGATGATTCTTAAACCAATTTGAAGATAAGAGATAGATCTACAACTTTGGTGAAGACATCTAAATCCAGTTTGAAGGTTTTCCAGGTCAAAAAGCCGAATTACAGTAGCAATTTCTAATGGTCGAAGCTAAAACAGGGCAATGAGCAGTAAAGGTATTTCGGTCATTTCTCAGCCACACAGATCCAAATGAGGTGATTCTTGATGCATTGGAAAGCTAACTCAAAGGGCTACAAGTTTCATGTTTTGATCAAGAGCTAAATCAGCTTTTATCATCAAGAAAGTTCAGTTGAAGTTGAGGTAAAAACGGAGCAGAGCTGGAAGTTGAGCAGAAATTGCACCAAAATGTCACTGTAGCAATCCGGATGGCCGGATTTCTGGCCGGATTGTGGTCAGAGAAGGCTGCTTTTTACGCGGAAAACTCAATTTCACCTCCACTAAGTCACATGTAATGCTAGACATGTGAGAAACATCACCAGCTGTAAGGGAAAGTGTAGCCTCATTCCTTGACCACCTTTCATCATAAAATAGCCAAAACCATTGCAAAAGGGAGAGACATACGGGAGAGAGCTTGGGAGTGCAGAAATGTAGCTCTTTCATCTTCTGAGTATTAGGTTAGCTTAGTGTAGAATAGTTAGTTCATCCATTCTTGTAGATTGGCTAGATTAGGATGAAGATGGAGATGAAGAAGGAGGAGTTGAAGCTCATGTGACAAGGGTTATCTCTTCTCCAATTCTTTATCTTTTGTATTGGATTCTTAAGCATGGTTAATATACAAGTTCTGGATTTTATGTTATTTATGTGTTTCTAAAGTTATGCCTTGGGTTTGGTTGAACTTTCTATAATTGTTGGTGTTTATTATTTGGCTATTTGATTGCTATGATTTGAGCAAGTTATTTAGCACTTTGACTCTTTAAATCATGATTAATCTGGTACCATTAATTGTGATTATCTAAGGTGTTATTTCTGCAATGAAAAATTGAGATTTAACATTAGTTCAAGAAGTGCTAAACATAGGGAGTACACTCACGAGAGTAGAGGTGCACCTATGTGGTTTTGGTGATTAATTTCATGTAATTTCATTGAAGAAATGAACTTGTAGCTAATTTCATAACCATGAGAATAGGTATGGATTAGTTATGAATATAATTGATTCACTACGAAAGTAGGTTTCATATGCATGAGGAAATTACACCATAATTAGCTTAGATGGTAGTATTCAATGATCCAAAAATAGCATTTGCATGAGTAGTTAGGAATACCATAACCTAAGGAGCTTTCATTTGTTATTTTGCTTAAGTTCAGTAGATTTCATTGCTTATAATTCATTGATAGTCTAAATAATAGAGAAGCTTTAGTAGTACCGGTAATTGTTCACTCTTCCTCGTGGGATCGACCCGATATATACTCTAAACTACTAGTTGACCTGTACACTTGCAGTGAAACGGGTGTATTTCGGATTTATTTTAACTTGTACGTATAGAAAAATCCCGTCAAAAGGTTACATGGCTCCTGAGTATTTGGAGAATGGTCTGGTATCCACAATGCTTCATGTCTATTCATTTGGGGTTCTCTTGCTGGAGATTTTCACTGGCAAAGAAGTCGTTGTCTTGTATGAAGCTGTGAATGTGAACTTGGCAGAGATTCTGAGCCCTATGCTTGACGAAAAAGACAGGATCGAGAACTTGAGCCAGATCATGGATTCTTCTCTCGGAGGAAATTATCCTTCCAAACTTGCAATTTTGTTCATCAGATTGATTGCTAGTTGCTTAAAGTAAGATCCATCTGCCCGCCCAACATTGCATGAGATTGTCCAGACTCTGTCCACATCCGTCACTGCCACAACATCTTGGCATTCCAAACAAAGTGCCTAAAGCATATGCCTTCGGATAGATGAGTTGTTTTGGAGTTTTGTAGCTTCATCTTTTTGTCTATTTTTGGAGGACAATGGAGGATTGAACCCAGAGGCCGTCATGGAGGCTGCAATTTCCGGTGAGGAGTATAAGAAGCTAGTGGTGCTGGATTGAGATGGGCTGCTATGGAAAATATATTAGTATTAAATAGCAATAGTTACTTTTTCGACACATGTACAAATTTTCAGTAACAACATTCCCCAATCTTCATTAACGGAACGTGTTTGCCATGCTCTTTGATCACCAACGGCAATCAAGATTCTGTCAACAATTTTCCTTCATTGGGAGGTATTTATAAGTTTAGGAATTTAAGTGTCCTATTTTGAAATCGAGGAACCGAAGTGGGTTATCAGCCAAAGTTTGAGGGGACAAAGGGGAATTAACCCTAAAATTATTATGGTACCTGAACCCAGTTACATATTATGCTGAATCTCATGTACACCATCAGTTAGACATGTTATCATCAAGAATACAATTTGTTGATTCCCAAATAAATATTTTAGAACTAAAGAAAAAAAAAGCACAAAATAAAAATAATGAAAAATAAAATGAAGTTTAAAAGAAAAGGACAAATGCAACGATGGGGGAAAGCACAAGTTAAAAAGCTACCAGTAAATAGGGGGAGCAAATGTACTTTTTTTTTTGGGGTTCTCCCCTAAAACTTGTCAAGATATTGCCTCTATAGTCCAGTTCTTCCTTTACAATCTTTTGTTCTAGATTCTTTTTCTACTTATTTGTATTGCTTATTTATTTTTTCTCCAATTATGCATTTATCCTAAACTAAAAGAAACTCCCCAGGAGCCCATACTTATGAAGCAACCAAGGAACCAGGGTTTTTCTAGTGCCATTTTAAGTGCTACAATCTATTTGGAATTTTTCCAAAAACAAAGAAAAAAAATGTTGTACGTAGGGGAAAAATGGTTATACTTACGGGTAAAAAAGTTGTACATATACAATATAGCAAATATAGAAATTATTATAAACACTAAAAAACACAGAGAGCAGTGCCTCATGCAAGGGCTTTTTCTTAAACATTTCTACCAAAAATATTAAGACTTCATGATGCTGGAAAAATGAGGGAATGGTAACTATACTTGCCTTTGAGAGATTGTAACAAGATAAAAGAACAAGGGGAAATCGTTCTTCTCGAGAAGCCTAAGGCAAATAGTTGGAACTCAAACCTGCATTTTTTTCATTCATTATGTTCAAGCCCCTTTGGTAGTACACCAAAATTAAATTCAATTTTGAGGTGTACACCTTTCCATTTTTAATTCCTCAGGACATACAAATTAGTTAAATTTTCTTATTGATTGCAGGAACTTAGTTGGCGACACAATTAGGAGCTGTAAACTTATTCTTCATGTAGGGACCTTTATTTAATTTTGTAGAGCATTATCAAGTCCAAAATCTCTTGGGTGTCAATTCAACAATTACCGTGCCAACATGGGTAGTAGTAATTGTGATTACTAGAGGTTTATCTAAAACTGCACTATAAGCTTGTATAATAGTAGAATAATATTTATGTGTGCACTAGTATACAACTAATATGACATCCATCTAGATAAGCAGTTCAAACAGAAAATTTGAAGCTCGTACTTTGAACCCACGCGTTTTAACATTTTACAATTTTTAAGGATTTCATCTCATTTTGGGTTTGTCCAACGGGTGCCCCATGGGCAATTGTTAAGATATTTTTCTGGCATCATATTTTTTTAAATATAAGATTAATTTAAAAAAGTAAATAAATGCAAGAAATGGTAGATAAGATTAAAGAGAGAAAGTAGATAAAAGCAGGGAAGAAAAATAATTGTTAGTATATATATATATACATAATTGATTATGTAAATGTTAAGTATATTAATGAGTGTCTTATGGACATCCGTTAGAAAAAAAACCTTTCATTTTTTTGGGCTACAACATTTTAGGAAGCTGTATAATAAATAATATCTAATTTCTTTGCCACACGCTTGCTCTTGGCTCCTAGTGTATAATAGTAGGAGTAGAGGTTTAAATGAACCAAGTTACTCAGACTCATGTTGGGTCTTGTTCACGTCGTGTCATAGCCATGGTCATGTTAAACGAGTCCAAACTTTTATATATATATATATATATATGCATATATATATATGCCATATTTGACTTTCGTGTCGTATTCATATTAAAATCTGCTTATTGGCGTGTCATTTTGTGTTTTAAGCCTGTTTGACCCATTTAATATTTTGCATAAAAATCACAATATGTAAAGAGTAAAACATGAGTCTCTTTTAAAAATATATATGTTCTTCTTTTAATCTTTTCAGTTGTAACTTTTCATTAAATATTACCTATATGAGTTTTGAATGCATTATCACCTCATTAAAAATACAAAAAAAAGTGTTAATTTTGTTTTTATTCCACAAAGAAAGAAAAACTTTCAAAGAATTGAATAGGCAAAATCATGCAAGGGAAGAATAGTATATGTAAGAATATGTCCAAAAAAATGAGTTGAGAGTACTAAATTAGCCTAGAAAAGAATTTTTAATCACAAAAGAAAGAAGAATAGATAAGAAATAATTGATCCAAAGGAAAGTTCTCGGCAATTTGAGGAAGAAGGATGAAGTCGGGAATTAAATATTTAAAATCATAGAGATTGCGTATATTCATGAATTTGACAAAAGAAGAATGAAAGCAAAAGCAAAAAATTAAAATCACAAAAGTAGTATACGTGGATTTGTGGAGTTTGGATTTTCAATAATGCTATAAAAATACTATATAAACCTGGTTAATTTTATTATTTTAGTTCTTAAACTTTAAATTTACAAGTGAAACTATCTATTTTTTTGGTGTAGTTTTAGAAGGAAATGTGAGTATCATTTTTTTAAAAAATATTTTAACATGTTAGTAACAAATTAGTCATGTCAACACATGGATTGATCCATGACAACTCATTTTATTTGTGTATCGTGTTTGTATTGACCTATTTTTTATTTTGTTAAATTTTTTAGATCATGTTTGTGTCCGAAATTGAAATGGGAAATAATTTAACAAACAGAAGTTAACTTTAGCAAGGGAAAAGATTTACAATTTAAAATCAGAAAAAAAAGAAGTGTAATTAGCCAGCAGCTAGACAAAGGAAAAATACTAATAAGACATTTCGTAGACACTTCCCATCCTTACATTCTACGCTACAAATCTCAGTATACAATTAAAAAAAACATGGACAAACGACAAAATGAGGTAAATTGGCCTTCATAAGGAAAAGATATTCCTAGCCAAAAATGAACCCAAAAAAATTCTTAGCTTACTTATGTTATTTTATTGATTAAAAAACAAGACAGTGGTTTTTTTTTCTTGGTGATGTTTGGTGGAGGGCAAGATATGTATTTACAATCATCTTTTTTTTTTCCTGATATATTTTAAATCATTTTGAAAGTGCTAATCAGTATAATCGTTATACGAAACAAACATAATGTGTGAAAACAAAGACCCATAAAATTCTAGTATGGCAACAATAAGTGCTATAAAACAACAAACATTACAATCCAAATAAAGTAGACAAAAACCCTAATTGCATTTTCAAGCAAGAAAAATTTAAGGTAAATAGTAATCAATTTACTTTAAGAAATCCTCCATCAGGAAATCCAAAGAAAGTGAGTAAAAACTCTTATTGCATTCTCATCCAAGAAAACAATAACGTGATACGTGGTACCTAAGAAAGCAAATCAACTTCCCATGAAGAAATCCCCCACCAGTAAAATTATTACCAAACGAATGCGAAAAACCAATCAATAAAGATAATAGGGTTCTCATAAGTAGCCACCACACATAGGTCATTAACCAGGATTCTGGAAACCCGATTTATCCAGATTGAAAGCTTCGATATTGTGCATCCCTGGAATTGTCCACAGTTTGTCAATAAATTCTCCGAGGCGATCGCAGTCGACCGGTCCGTCGTCCGGATGATCGTCTTCTTTACTCGGTGGAGCTGGTGCCAGAGATGGTGGAGCAACTAGAGGCATGGACGGTGGCAGCAGCATCTGCTCATCATCCATACGGTCTCCCCAATTCCCCATGCTAACCACTTCAATACTTTCCAGTTCTGGAATTTTCTCTATTTTGTCAAAGAATTCTTCCACGTCAATACGATCTCCTGGCTTTGCCATGTTGACAACACCAACACTTTTCATTCCTGGGATTGTCCACAGTTTGCCAACAAATTCACCGAGGCAATTGCAGTCTCCTCCCCTGCACAGTTCATGTTCTCCATGGTGAATCTGAACCTGAACGTGAACCTCTTCTTCATGTGATGGAGACGGTGGAGCAGCCCGAGGTGTGGGCGGAGGCGATGGCGGTGCTGCTTTTGCCTTATGGTTCTTGCTTGCGCAAGACTTGGCCATCCTTATTTTGCTCAAGAACTTGTTTGCGCACTTCAATGGGGGTACATGCAACTATAAAAGGGGAAAAAAGGATGATCAGAGATTTTGGGACGGATCAACAAAGATTATTCACTATTGCAACTGGAAAAAAATTTATAGTTTAATTTGTTATTCGAAAGTAAAAAGAAAAACAAGGAAATTTGAACAAGAAAATTAATTTTTCTGATTTACCAAGCCAACTACCTCAATTTATTACAGATCCAACTTTATTCATTGATGACAAGGGTGGATTTCACAAATGGAAAAAAAAAAGTAAAACAAAGATAAGGTAGATTTATGACGAAACTACAGTTATTGTGCTAAAGTTTCTAATCATAAAGTTCAGCATAATTTCAAGTTGAATTCAAAATATTATATGCTGCTTATAAATATTTTGAGTGATGGCAATTGCCATCAAATTCAAGAAACAAACAAAAAAGACAAACATCGTTTTTTGAAAACTAAACAATTTCTGTGAACAGAAAAAAAAAAGCATCGATTCAATAACGAGCGCATCCAATTAAAACCATTTTTAAACAACATAAAGTCACGTAAAATTTAGAAGATTGAATCTTATTTATTACCTTACGAAGAAGGTTGAAGGAGTACTTCATGGTGGGATACCCGGAAGTTCTGGAAGAACCCTTGAAAGAAGAGTTTTCAAGGGCTCTAGGGAGACTACGAATGAGACACAAGAGAATATAGGCTGCGAAATCCTTGTATATATATAGTGAACCAAATCTTAGGCTTGAGCTGTAAGAGAATGTTTACACAATCTAATTATGGTGAATTTCTATATATATGTATCTCAACTTTGCTAATGAATTCGTTTCACGGAAAAGAAACTTGGGCAACAATCATTTCTGCAAATAGCTATTTAACAGCAATGAAAGTAAGAAGGCAACATAAATCAATCTCCAAGGAAAGAGAGAGAAAAAAAGAAACATTTTAGGTATATTGGTCCAATGTTAGTCTTGGCCCATTTTCTTGTCTTCCCTCTTGACAAAATATTAGCCATGATTCTTGATTCTCGAAATAAATTTAGATTACAGTATAAAGTTGCATCCTCCTAAAATTTTGGCGCTGATTCTGCTGCCAAAGAGCAAGAAAGCGTAAATTTGACATATTGTTTGATCTTTTTTTATTTCCCCATTTCACTTCAACTCCAATAATATATCACTCCTAATCAATCAAAATTCTTTTTCCTTTTACATTTTCTAGAATCCTCTATTATGGATTTTCATCCCACCTGTCCCACGAATTGGGGCTAAAAGTGGACCCCAGAAAATTAAAAGAAAAAGTGTTTTTACGACATCAATGTGCTCTTTATTTTCTTGGCCTGCGATCATCTTTTAATTTTTTTCCCCTTACTTTCTTTCAACGGTTTTTCTGTCATGGCTTCTAATCTAAGGAAAAAGGGCGCCGCGCGCCCCCCAGGGGAAGAGAGGGGAGGAGGATGCAAGAAACAAATATGTTAATATCCATCAACTCCTACAGTCTTACGCCTCCTTCTGCAACTTATTATTTTTAATTTAATACTTTTCCATAGGGGTTGTCCTCATCTTTGGACTTTGGCATATTGCACTTCTTTTCTACTCCTAAAATTCGTACAGATATTGCCTCTACTTATCAATTTTTATGTTATCTACAACCTTGGGATCTAAAATCTTTTCCCTTTAATTGTATTACTTTTATTAATGCTACCATATGGATGAATTTTATGTAGGCAACCTCCTAGTTTTCTTCTTTTTCTTTGTTATTTCTTGAAAATTTTGTTTAGTTATTCATTTTCATACTATTGAATTTGAACTATATTCCTTGGACAACGTTTGTCCTTTAGGCTTAGTTTGGGAGTTTAGGATAGAAAAGAAAAGAAGAGAAAGCTTAAGTTATGAGAGAAGAGAAGAAAAGAGAAGAGATTGTTATGTTGTTTGGGAGTTTTGAGAATTAGTGGAATGATTTTGGACATAGAAGTTATTAATTATTTGTTCATACCTTTTTAAGGACAAAATGAGCATTTTAAAAAAATTATCAAGCTTTCTCCAAACTTTCTTCCCATTTCCTTCCGATTTGGGAGGAAGCATTTTGATAACTATTTATCCTTCCATTTCCTTTCTTTTCTTTCCTACTTAAAACTAACAAATGAAGCAAAAGTAAACTTTCTCTTCTTTCCCTTTTTTTTCTATCCAAATCCTCCCACTCCCAAACGAACCCTTAGTTTTAGACTCAATCTTAGGGAAACATTCTTGGTTTCCTTAGCATATCAATAGGAAAGGACTAAGTTGGATTCCATGATCCAAAGTCAGGGCCAGTAATTTTAAATTTATTAATAGTGAGACCAGATTTTTTGATAAATCCATTAAGTACTTAAATTTAATGCATTAATTGATTTTTCTATTAAGTTTGTTTGATAACAAAATTTTCTTATCCCTAATAATTAAGACCCACTTAATTTCTTTATAAAATTTTAACCCGAAAGGTAGATAACTTAATTTGCTGAATGTTTAAACCAGTGTGATAATACTACTCATTCAAAATTATTTTAATTGCACATAATGATATATTTCATGCACACACCCATACTCTCTTTCTCCTCGCACACTTTCATAAATATACATATAAACTCACTCACTCACTCACTCTCTCTCTCTCTCTCGCTCACGCACACAATCTTTCTCCTCACACACTTTCATACATATACATATACACTCTCACACACAATCACACACACACACAATCATGCACATATGCACGTTATTTTGTCAAACACATTTTCAAACATAATTTGTTTATTATACACATAAAAACACACATATTTCTTTTTAGGGACACATTTGCATACATAAATACACATGCAAATTCTCTTTTCATCATATTGGTATTTCATTTTAGCAACATTAGCAAGTGATATTTAAAGAATTAATTCGATTCAATAGTAAAACATAGTATTGGTATTAAACTATATAATATACATATAATGAAATTTTATAATTCAATCCTCAAATTTAGCAAGTTATTAAACATATTTGATTGAATGAATCTCAGCAAATTCAGACTTAAGTACTTAAATTTTAATTTTTAGATTTTAGATTTCAATTTTATCAAACACTCCATAAAACCTCATCAGTAAAGAAAAAGAAAATGCAGATTTAGATGCTCATGGGTCTAGGTACCCAATGAATTAAAAAATAAAATTAAAAACCAAAAATATATATGAAATCCAAAGATAATAGAAATACAATCTAATAACCAATTTTAAATAAATAATTAGCACATCTGATGGTTGAATACATGTATGGATGTTTTTTGCTATGAGCATTTTATCTGACTTTTGAGTATGTTTTGCAGTTTCAAGTGTAATTTTTTATTTTTGTCTCGAGGTATCTGTGCTTTAGACTTGTTGTATATGTGTGTATATTTGATATGATTTCTATCATTGATATTTAATGAAGTTATGATATTTATCTGGAAAAAGATCTGCAAGATAATCACGGTTTAAACCAATATTATACAACTATTCAAAATTTAATTATATTAAAAAATCCTTAACTGCGTTGATTTTGAATATAATTTTATAGTTTGGTCGTAATTTAGATTAGTAATGGTGGAAAGTATATATGTGCATTCAGCGAAAACTGTAAGTATTTTTAGGGAATCTCATTTAGTAAATATTATAAGTAGGTTCCATTAACAAAAAGGTTAGAGATTTAAAAAGCCAACCAAAACATTACTTTTGCCTTATAATTTGTGACGACCCCACCGCGCCCAAGGGCGTATAAAAGGGCTTAGCGGATCGCCTGCCCAGTTCACACCAGGACTCAATAACGATAAACGATGAAAGAGATCAAATTCTCACAAAAGTTCGATATGAACATTATATATATATATACATAATATCCGCTACAAGACCACGAGAGTCAGGGGGTAACTCCCGTTAAGGTTTCTCACACCCGCTATCCACTATCCAAAATATAATATACATGGCCAAACTTCAACCCAAAGCAAGTACTAAAACTAAAAGGCTACGCTATGCCTCCCACGTGTAATTCCCGCTTTGGCCCCCTGCTAAGGAAAACAAATGGAAAAGGGGTAAGCATAAAGCTTAGTGAATAATTAGGAGGGGGAACACACATAAATCACCTTTCCACAGATATTTCAAATCAATAGGCAAAAGTAACATCACAATATAAGGATACGGGTGGCTTCAAAGCCATTTCAATTTCCACGCATGATCTGCCGTTGACACTCCGTCAACGATAATCTGTAGACCCCACTTATACTCCTACCGTCCACCTTATCAACCCACTCTGGCCAGTCTACAGTGCATAGCAGCTTGAGCAATAGTAACATTTGAGATCTCATAGGCATTGAGATCAGACCATCCATTTGGTCGGAGAATAACATTCACCATTAAGACCCCAAAGGCAATCCTTGAGATCAGACCATCTAAGTGGTCAGAGAGCAACATATACATTGAGATCTCAAAGGCATCCCTTGAGATCAAACCATCCACTTGGTCACTTGTCAATAGCAATATCACATTTCACAGATCATATATCACACAGCACATGCATTCAAGAACCACATATGGAGCTTTGGTCGAATGCGATAAAGTACACCCTCGTCCAAGCACCCACTTACCACATTTCATAATATAATCACATATAAAGTCCTATTTACTCACCAACAGTAGTATACAAAAGCAAACAGATCAGAAAGGCTCCCGGTCTCCTCAACCTCGTCACCTCCTGTGAAAAGCTAAGCCAAAAGATCACCCAACAATTACTAAAACACCAAAACAACGTGTAGAAACACTTAAAATAGCAACGAAGCATACGCATGGGCGCGGAATCAAAAACGGATGAGAACGGACTGAAAACGGGAAAACACACACTAAAAGGTGTAAAGGCAGTTTTGACACCCTGTGCGCCTTTACTCATAACTCATGTTACAAGTATCGGATTGAAGTGTACAAGGTACCGTTTCGAAGCTAAGAGAACAAGTTACAACTTTTATGAAGACCATTTCTGCCCAGATTCACTCCATCTGGGTCGAATTTCAAGAAAACAGTTCCAGTTTCTTAATATCAAAAGGTCTGTCAGGCCAGATTCGATTGGCCATAACTCAGCACTCAAAGATGTTGATTGGAAGAAATTCCAAATGCGTTGGAAAACTGGAAGATAGGGCTACAATTTTTGTGTTTCGGCCAAAGGCCAATTCACAATGGAAACAATACGAAAAACAGTGCCAAATTTGCTGTTTTAACCTCCCCTGTTTTCAGACTCTCGCGCCCAAACGTTCCAAATCAAACCAATTCACGCGCATGCAATCCAAATGACTCGAAAGCAATCAGAAGCATGCAAATGCAGCACTTATACACTCAGCTTAACCCTCGGCTCACACACATCACATACTCATACACCCAATGCTCACAACTCCTCAAATTTGGTTCCAAATCAACTCCAATTTACACATTATCATCAATTGCACACCAATGCACTACTAACACACTAGCAATCAACCATTGAGGTTATTAAACATACCAAAGTAGGCCAAGAACATTAACCCTCCCTAACTTGAATTCAACCTTACCTTGTGGCCAATCCAACACCCAAATCACTAACCACTTCATGGAAATATTCCGAGTACACAATAACATACAAGGAAAACAACTAAACAAACATGAACTCATGAATCCTAACTAACAACACCAAGCTGGCCGGATTTTCAAGAGCAAGAAATCAACAAATTCACACCATGAATTTACAAGATCAACCAATTCCTCAAATCAATAACCATACCATCCATCTTCATCATGAAATCATGAAATCAAGAAATCCTAACCCAAATTCATGGCTAAGCACATACACATAGAAATCAACCATTCCAATCCATAGAATCATCTCACAAGCCATCAAAGATCATAAATTGAACCAAAACAAGAACAAAATCCATCATGTTCATCAAATTAACCCAAATTCCAGCTTCCATATAAAAGGAAATACCTCTTTGACTTATGTTCTTGATGAAATTGGAAGTTCCCAAGTCCAATCACCTTCTCCTAGCTTTCAACTCCAAGTTAGATGATCAAAAGTTGGATGAATCTTCAATTTTTTTTCTCCTTTCCTTCTCCCGATTGTCTCTCTCTCTCAAGCTCTCAAATGTTAAGTTTGGTGAATGATAAGCTTTAGGAGATATTTAAGGCTTGGTCAAAGTTGGTCAATTATGTCAAGCCACCCTAGCACTTCAATGATTTTTCACCTTGGCCCCAAATGATTTCATTTCCTATCAATTAAGTCCATAGTGTATAAATCCAACTTAGTCCAATAATGCTTAATCATACTTACCTAGGCTACTAATCACCCAAGGATCTTAATTAACTCGAGTGTGCATGCACAACCACACATAAAATTGAGAAAATAACAAATGTTTGATTTTCACACATAGCTAGAGTTTCGAGAAAATATATTAGGATTTATACATTTAGGTTTTTTTTTAAAAAAAAACTTCTGGTCATTTAAATTACACAAATCAATACTTATTATAAATAATTATGGTAAGAAAATAGGGAATAAATCGGGTCCTCACATAATTGATAATAATCACGATATATAGACTAACCAACTTAAGTTGAAGCATGAATCTCTTCGTGTTGGGAAGTCAACTTGGTCACATAATTATTTTATTCTAGCTTTTGTTTAGAAGAAGGCCTAATTGGCATGAAAATCACACTTTCTGTGAGGACCCGTAAAAATTTTCTTATTTTATATTATTTTATTTTAATTCTTCGCATGCATTTTCTTTACTTTACTCTATTATATTAATTTTCTAGACATTTTTATAAGTGAGTATAGTTTTTAAATCATTTTTCTAGTATAAGTTAGTACATGTTAAGAGTGAAGTGCGTTATGGACGTGGGACCCACTAGTGCAGTAAATGCGATAAATTTTGTCGATTAGGTAAAGTTTTACATAAACGGATATCATTTTATGAGGTGTTAAGGAATAATTAGAGATTAGCTAGATAGTTAACCATTGGAAGACAAGATGATGAGATTAAAACCCTGTGACGCCATTTGTCACGAAACCATTGTAAGTTGGACTTTGACCAACCTTTCTTCATCTTTACTAAAAACCAACATTTGACCAAAACTTCTCCATTTTCTTTCTTGCTTGGTGGAATTCTTGAGGGAGAGAAAGGGAGAGAAACTTCATCTTGTCTTGCCATTTCTTACTACAATCTTGAATTCCAACCATTAAATTTGCAAACCACTCCATAAAAGTTGCTCACTAGGGAAGATTAAAGGTGTTGGTGGAGTGATTTTGGCCGAAGAAACCCTAAGCTACCATCTTTCTTGTGGTTCTAAGGTAACTTGCCAAGAAATCCCTTTTTGCTTCTAATAATTGCATATTAGTGGTTTAAGGTTGCTAAATATGTAGTTTTATGAGAAATATTATGGATTGAGGTGGTGATATGGAAATTTTCAGTTTTTATGATGAATTTTCTGCCCATATATGATGCTTTATGATTGGCCATGGTTTGATAACTTTACCATGTATAATATTGAGGTTTTATGTGGTCGTTTAACTTGATTAAAGGAATTTTCAGCTTATGTGCCTAAATTTCAGCTTTAGGGTTTCTAATTTGAGCATGATTAGGGTTAGTTTTGGAGCTACCAATTGGTTGTATTTGAAGGGTATTGTGACCCTAATTAAGTGTGTTTAATAGCTTATGAATTGTATGTGCAATTGGGGCTGTTTTGGATGAACTTTGATGTTGATTGTAGGATGGAAAAAGTAAGGAATTTAAGGGGAAGTGCTGTCTAATTTTTAGGGCTACTTGATTCCTTTAAGTTTGGGTTGATTTTGGCTCGAAATGAAAGGCTTTGGGGTTGTTCATGTTTTAGAACCAACCATTACCTTTTCACCCCGAAGCCACACTTTTGTATCCTTGCATTCGTAGTTCATTCGGATAGGCTTGCGACTCATAGTCGAGTCTCAATTGTGCATTCCGTTTACTGGGTTTGTGATGTGGGAACCATAATTGTTTTACCTTGGTTATTCTTAGGACGTTTTGGTGATCAAAGGCATACTTTGGGAGGAAATTTTTGAAGTTATCCTTGCTTGAACTGGTGAGTGACCATTCGCATGACTTGTTGCTTACTTGATTACTTGTACTTGCAATTCGTGACTTGAATGACTGTAATATCTGTTTATTCTGGACGAGACGAGGGTGTACTTTATCACACTCGCCTCTTTTGCTTATTGGACTATTTACTGTATAAACTTGAATCGATTACCTGTGCCTGATATGATGTCGTTTGGAGGCTGTATCCAACGATCTTCCTGTTTGATCTTTTCTCTACCTCATAGGTAGTTAATTGAATCGAGCCAACAAGGGGCTTGGTCGAGAAAAATTGACAAACCATGGGGGCCTGTTTCTTTGGAATCTTTGAGTATTGGAGACTCTTGATTCCTGGTATATTCGAGTATTACCACTTCTGTTCCTGTTGAGGCATTCGGACCTGGTAAGGGTATGTATGGTGGACGGAGTTTGGTGTAAAGTGGTGCTCTACTGGACTGGTTACTTTACTTGAAAGTTGACGGAGTGTCAACTACTACTTGATCAAACTCTGGTGAATCAATGGGAATTCGGCTCTTGAGAGCCACCTGTATCCTTTCTATTTGAGATGTTTACTTATTTCCTTATTTGGTATGTATATTTGACTGATTAAAAGTAAAGCTCCATGATTCTTAACTGCTTGTACTTTTTCATGATTCTTAACTGCTTATTTCCTTATTTGGTATGTATATTTGACTGATTAAAAGTAAAGCTCCATGATTCTTAACTGCTTGTACTTTAGGTACCTCATTGGGCGAAAACTCATTCCTGTTATCTTTGTTTTCTTTACAGGGGTCAATATTTTGGGAACTATGATTTTGAAGATAAGAGTTGAGCTAGTTATAATGTGACGCCCCCACTTCTCCCTAAAGCGAACCAGAGGATATCCGTGGGACGCCTGCCCAACTCTCGCCAGGACTCAAGGCAAATTCCGTTCAAGCTTAATGAAATACTAACCATCCACGAAGTAGAGTAAGAAAATGCGGAAAGCTTTCAAAATTAACAATATATCATAATCATCCAATCCTTACATCGGATTTCCAAAAGTTACGTCAAATCCCAAATTATACAATAATCGAGAGTCTAGCTAGATACATTGAAAAAAAAACTCTAATACAAAAGTACATTCAAAAGGGGTTTCTCCGAGATTCACTTCCGATCCTTTCCTGTTAAGGAAAACAAATCTACAAGGTGAGCAAAACGCTCGTGAGGCCAAGAACACACTTGCAGGCACGTTGTTCAAGTAACAATTCCAATTTAACAAGGAAAGCAATAATATTTCAATAAATAACAATTCAGGCGAGAAAATTAAACAGAAACAATTCAAGGATATAGGAGCTCTCAAGAGCTATTTTTCCACTTGCACGATCACGAACCTCCACGAGTTGACACTCCGTCAATCGGGTAGGTTTAGTCCGTAGAAATTCACTTATCCTGTCCCCTTTCACCTTACATACCCCTGTATCGGCCCCGCCTATCATTTGTTTAAGGCAATACTGCTCGAGTATGCCAAGCAAGATCTCTTAATAGATCAAGCTTTTGTTTTCTCATGGTTCGCCAAGGAGCCCGACTAAGCCCATGTCGACTCGAGTCCAAGGTTAGCCAGTGAGATTTGGGCGTCCCCCATGTACAATTGAGAGTCGAAAAGATTCACTCCAACGACGTATGCAGCCATAGCATACTATTTCATGTCATTCAAGCATTTGATATATTCTGACGGGTCTTTAATACAAGTGCAAGTTAAAAATCCGAATTTATCCCCGTTTTCTGCAAGTATACAGGTCAATCAAATAATATAGGGCATGTATCGGTCGATCCCACAAGGAGCAATGTTTACAAGTACTAGGTCCTTATTTTTCTATTATTTAGACTTATAATGAATTTGAGCAGAGAATTAATATTGCTACTGTCTACAATTCTGAGTTAACAAATTGAGAGATACAAATGGAGATTTTTCACTAAAGACTTAAATCTAGGGATATAGATTCCACTTATGGCATAAACAACACAAATGAATAGATTTACCTCTTGTTATTATTTTTGTTAAACCAGGGATTCATTTCCAATATTACCAAATCTCATTCTCATGATAAAATACCCTAGAGCAGTCCAATTTTCCCTATTTTCATGGTGAAATACTAGTTCTACTCTATTTTCCTTCATGAAATGCTAGCTAATCCACTTAAGTGTACCTCTATTTTCATGAACATACAACTCAAGCTCTACTCATGTTTTCCCATTGTTATTACCAATTCTCATTGAGTAATACAACTATAAACCTGCTATTGGTGATCAAACAACAACAAGTAATCAAGCATACACAAGTAGACAAGTTAATACAAGATACAACAAGTGTAAATCACATTCAATTCATATCACTTGGCCATAAGTTTCATATACTCCCTAGATATAGAAATTTAGCTACTCATAGATGATATAACAATTAAACTAATAACTTCATTAATGAAAAACATCTCAAGTTACAAGTACAAGAAAGATAAGACAAGCTTAGCCAAGTTAATGATGAAGCTCTCAATTCTGCTATGTCTTGCACTTGAAAATGATTCCAAAATGAAGTCTCCAAGTGCTCCTTCAAAAGCTTCTAGCTAGAGAGAAAACTTGTTACAAGAGTAAAACTAGCTACGTCTGGTCTCCCTGGCTTGCTCTTGCTTCTCTGCATAAAAGGTGGTAGAAAGGCACTTTTTTCTTCTTCATAATTCCAACCACTCAGATTTTGTAAAGGAAGTCAAAAGATATGTTCTTTTTGACTTGTCAATAACTCATTTTGTCTTCCCTTTTGTTGCAGAAGCATGTGCCACCGAATTCTCTCACCAATTTAGCTGGAAAGTTGTGTGAAAAGTGAGAAACTTCGGCTGCACCACTTGTAGAAGAGAGAGGCAAATCCGAGCATCGGATCCGAGGGGTGAATAAGGATCCGAGCTCGAATCATTTGTGATCCAAGGTCTTTTACATATGGATCCGAGCTCAGATCAACTATCCTCGGATCCATTGCTCCAGAAGTACAGACGAGGGCTCGGATCTTCTTTTCTGCACACGGATCCGAGCTCGGATCCATGTGATCATTTTCAAACTTTTCGATTTCTTTCTTTTTCCTTCATCTTTGCTTCAATTTTCTTTTGTTCTTTATCCTCCAAATCATCCTTGCTCTTTCTTTATCTTGTACATGAAGTTCACATGTCAATTTCCTTCAAAATATCCAGATTAAAGCATTAATTCACTCATTTATCAAGTTTTGAACACTTGAACAATATTTAAGCAATTATCACCAAAAGAGTTCAAATATGGCTTTAATCTTCTCAAAACATGCCAAAAGTTCATGCCAAACCTGTACAAAATATACGTTAAATATTCACTTATCAAATTCCCCCACACTTGAATCATTGCTTGTCCTCAAGCAATTCACACATATTCCTTTTTAATGATTCAAGAAGTGAAACAATACATGTACTTGTCGAATTTAATTCCTCATGAACTTAGAAACCGATTATTATGCCATTTCTTAGATTACACTAAATACTCATAATATCAAATTAAAGAAAGATAATTATGCCTTAATTTTAACAAAATCAACTCAATCTATCATTCTAACCTAATTTCATCAATAAGTAATTCACATAGTCAATTTATGGCCTTTCTCATCATATACCCATCAAAATTTTCATAACTAAGAGGGATTTGTTTATATACTTTTTTTTTGATATAAATGTATATTTAAATAGTGGACAATGCCTTTTTACTCGAAAATCGACACTTTTAGGTGAAGATTCTCGGTTACTCAACATGTCACTTATTCAAATTGCTATGCATACTCTTAATTCCAATACCTTTTACGCGAATGTCGACATTTGTAAATGCCAACCCCGGTTACTCAGTATGTGAATCATTGGAGTAGAATAATAATATATATATATTTTTATTTATATATATATATATTTTTATCAATCAATATGATCAAACTTCTCTCTAAGCATAATTAAAAGATGAATCTGGCCTTGTTTTGACTATATCAATCACTTACTTATAAAATTAAGTAAAAATCAGAAATATCATTAAATATGCAAAATTCTAAGCATAATTTTCCTTATTTAACTTAATATACTTTCTAAAATGTAAAAATCTTAATTGCATAATAATTAATTCCAAGCCCAAATGAGGACTAAACCGTCCCAAAATATGTGACGACCCCACCTCCCCCTAGGGCGTACCCTAGGGTTTAGCGAGCCGCCTGCCTAACTCTCGCTAGCACTCACTCACTAGCTCGAGAACATAACATACATCCATAGGAATAAATACCAAAACGAGTTCAAACTTAACGTATACATTAATGCTCAAACCCAGATACAAGGCCTCTACATACCATAATACTTTAAAGTGCTACAAGTCAAGTACAAACAACCCTAATCGGGTGTTTAACGCGAGTACAACTTCAAAACTCAAAACTACTAGACTACACTAGTGGTTGCAGCTCTCGCCTCACTCGTACCCCCTGTAAGGAAAACAAATGGCGTGGAATGAGCTAAAAACCCAATGAGGTTCCAAATATCAAATTAATCATTAAATAATGCATAAGCAGCGCAATAGCGAAATAGTGTTCAAGACAAGTCAAGAAGTGAGTAACCATACTTCATATAGCCAAACAATAAATTTTCACATTCACAATAAGGATACAGTTGCTCATATATCGGCTCCACCATAGTTTGATCGATTGGTAGTTGACACTCCGTCAACTTTCAAATGAGGAAACTAGTCCAATAGAACACCACTTAACTCCAACCTCCGTCCACCGACCAACCCCCTTAACGGGCCCGAACTCCACAATAAACACTGGTGGTAATACTCGAGTATACCGATTAGTGAGAAGGTAACACTCCACTCGACATCACTAACTACCCAGGGTTTGTTATCTAATCGACCAGGCCCTTGCCGGCTCGACTTGATTAACTAGCCACCGGATTTCTGGAATTCCAGATAAATCACAATTCATATGCAACGTATATCATTCAAATTGAAATCGGATCAAGAACAAGTCATATTAGGGCAAGTGCGATAAAGTACACGCTTGCCCGATCAATCCACTCGTATAACATGGAAGCATCTCATTCAAGTATCAAATACATGTGTCAAGTGCAATTAAATATTTGGAAGCACTCACCAACAGATGCAGTGCCTTTACAGGTTGGTTTTGGGTATTACTCCGCTCTTGGAGTTCAAATCTGCGAGAAAATCTCGTTTAAGAGCATTGAAAAGTAACTAAGGCTCGAAATTTAAACATTTCGTTTAACGAGAATCAAGTAATTGAAAATTATTTAGGGACTATTCGTAAAACCCTTGCTCACTTTTCAAACGGTGAATTTTGAAGCCATTATATGTGAAAATGCCATTTGGGTCGAAGAAATGAAAGAAACGTATTTCTATCAGTTGTAAAATTCCAAGGGTACAAGTTTCGGTCGAAATTCAACTTATATATCTCCACCAAAAGGAAACTCGAATAACCTAGACAAATCGAGTTAGATTCGTCCTCAAAGTCTTACTCAAGATAAGCGTAATTCTACTTAATCCCGCGTATAAATTTGGGCAGCACGCCCTTTGTGTTTACCAAATTTCCAGCCATTTATGGCTTCCTTCTTTTCCTTAATTCAGCCCCACAATACACACAAGTAAGGTTACCACAATAGCCCTTCCATTAGGCTCCAAAATCATCCAAGTACAACACAAGTGCAATAGTACAAGCAAATATCAATTTTGAAGACAAAAGCTAAATGGCAGATTTGGCATCTCGTAGTATTTTAGTCATAACCGGAGCTATGATTATTGAATTGGGCTGAACCTTATACCATTTCGAAGCTAAGACAGAGGGGAACAACTTTCATGAAGGCCACTTAACCTAATTTATAGTTTATCTAAGTCGAATTTGCCAATCACAGATCCAAAAGTTCATGATCAGTCTGGTTGTCAGCACTGATTTAACCGGAAATAACTCAGGTTACACAACTCCGTTTGGAGTTTTTTCAGAGGCGTTGGAAAGCTAAAACATAGGGCTACAGGTTTTGTGTTTTGGCCACAAGCTAATTGGATACGCATCAGGGTGAAAAACGCAGCCCAAACTGGTGAATTCACAAAACTGTTTACGAATTGCAGCTTGTGGCAGTAAGGGTATTTCTGTCATTCACATTCTACCATGCTCCGATTGAGCTGAAATTTTAACAGAAAGTTTAATAACATCATTTCCTACAAATTTCATGTTTTGAGCTAAGTCCAATTCGGCCTCCATCATGGCCGAATAGAACTGGGCAGAACAGGGCATCATGGAAGTTCAATTCTGGAATTTTATGAATTCATAGTGCAAACTTCACTTTTCTAACTTGAATCATTACTTCAACCTCCAAACAAGATTATAAACACCATATACCATCTAAATAACTAGATTTATGATTGAAAAACTCTAAAACCCTAACTCAAATAAAGACCCTAACTCAAACAAAAACCACCATAAGCCTCAAAACCATGGAAATACCTATCATTAGCCACAAATATAGGTTGTTCTACAAAATTAGGCAAGGGTAGAGAAGCAATAAAAGAAGAGAGCTTTAATACCTCTTTAAGATGCTTACAAGTGCAAATCCTTCACCTTTCCTTTCAAAACTTTGGCACACCAAGCTTTCTAAGCTCTCAACTAGAAGATTAATCGGTTTGAAATCTTGTTTTTCACTCAATTTAGCTAGAAATCAAGGTGGTATGAAGTAGTGGTTTCTCCCCTTTTTTTTTTCTTCTTCATTTCAGCCACAATGAGAAAAAATGAAAGAAAATGGAGTCCTAGAAGATTTAAGAAGGTTAGACTTAGTTTGGGTCAAAGTTAGGTGGATGCATCCACTTGGCACCTTAAGATTTCATCTAATTTTTTTTTGTCTTTTCCTTTCTTTTCCTAGTCAAATATTTCGGCCAATAAGAGCTATTTAAGGGCTGATATTTTGCACTAATATCATGAATATGTTCTAGTAAGAAAGTGGTAGTCAAAGTGTGGTCAATCAGTAGTGAACGATATCCGTCGGCTCAAGCCGATTTTCTCTAAAATGCCTATACTAGGGTTTTAACCCCTAATTCACCAACTTATTATTATCACTTCTAATCACACATGTAATATCATCTAAAATATACTCTTAATCACTAAATTTAGTACACGCTTCGTACCGATTATTTATATTACGAAAAGACGTAAAAACCCTAGTTTGTCGTAGCGATGAAAGTAAAACGGAAACCCTTGATTCTATAATTATTTGTAGCTATTTAGGAGGTGAATGTGTAGTAAAGCTATTGCAAAGTAATAATTTTCAAAATTAAAAGAAATTTTAAGAAAAATATAAGGGATTTTGCAACTCCATAGATTAAAATTAGGGTTTTAAGTAAAATATGAGGGTTTTAAGTAAAATATGAGGGATTTAAGGGAAACTTGTTGGTTCCACAAGCAAAACTAGGGTTTGCGTACAAGTAGGGTTTCTAGTCTTTAAAACAAAACAATGTCTTAAAACGAAAATAAAATAAAGACACCATAATATTCTCGTTGAGACTAAAAAACAAATTATCCTAAAAGTCGGGGTATCACAAAATACATATAACATTTCATCCAATGGAATAATTAGGCATTTAAACATTTTGGCCATTAATGAAATATTGGAGAAATATTTTGGAAAAATTTTGACAGAGTTTCCTCATATAAATGGACAAAACTCCCTGCCAACAACCTGAATTTCAAGAAAATTAACCTCATGACAGGATTTCCAAATATGATTCCAACATTTCTAAACCATAAACACTAAAATCATGCACTCCAAGACACAATCAACCTCATAAGAAATCTCTCTCCCACACTTAAAGTTCACAATGTCCTCATTGTGAAAGAAGGTAAAAGGAACTAGTACTCCCTTTATAAATAAATGGTGATGCAATTTGAAGCCACGAAGCTCACGATCATCAACTTCATCCCTCAATTAAGTAATCTGCACTAGGAGAAAAAATATATAAGAACCATAGAGAAATGAGACAATTCCATAAGTGTTAAAGTCAACACAAAATAGGAAAAGAAAAATAAAGTCTAATTAAAAGTTTGAACAAAGCAAGTTAATTGGAAGGGCCGCCCGGTTCAGTTGCGTCAGTGCCTCCAACCTCAACACGAGCTTCATGTTCACCATTTCCCCTTGGCTCAGGGATCGGTGTCGGCGGACGGCGGATATGGAAATGATCCTCCAACGCCTGAAGACGCCGATCATGCCTCTCCAAAGTCGCTGTGAGGACCCGCTCTTGTTGATCAATACGCTCCATAACTCTGGTCTCCATACAGCATATGGCATTGAGAACTTCTTGCCACCGAGACCTAGAGGGAGATGGTGGAGGTGGAATGGGAGGAGGAAGAGTCTGATGTGGCTCCGTCTCTTGGGCTTGCTGTTGTGATGCAGTGTGAGGCGGAGGCTGAGCTTGAAGTGGAAGCTTCTCCAACATCTCGCACCAAAGAACTCCAATCAGTAGGGATACCCAAGGATTTGAGTATTGAGGCGTTGACCTCCTTGGTAGCCCTAGTGATTAATGGCTCGTTCGGTTCCAAGAGGAACCTTGAGCTTCTCAAAAATGAGAGAGAGAAGGCGAGGAAATCCAAAGCAAGTTTCACCGGCTCGCATGCGTGCTGTTGTACGCATGTAGCTAATGATAATGCTGTTTAGAGGGATCCCTGTCAACTGTCGACCTACTCATGTATCATCTTGTCCAGAAAATAAAGGTTGCTATTTCATACTTTCCCTCTTGCCACTCTCTTAGGTACCACATTAAAAGCAAAGATATAGAAAATGAGGTGGTACCTAACTTCAAATGAATCAGCATAAACAAGGAGTTTCTTCGAACTTCCTCGTTCCCGATATTGACCCTTAAGACATGAAACGGCTTCCCCACTTGCCATGGATCACATGCTTTGAACTCCTTGGTCACTTACATCCACTCCTTCATCCTTGAGTTTGATAAATCGGGCTATTGTATCACGGGTGAGGGCCACTCTCGTGCCTCGAACCCAAGAGACAATGAGATTGCCACTGTGGCTCTGCCTGTTCTCCACGTTGGCATAAAACTCCCGGACTAGAATTGGATAATAATGCCGTGGCAATGTAAGAATATTCCTCCCATCCAAGCCGCTTGAATGCCGTGGAGATCTTGGTAGTGGGTCATCCACCTCCGGTGCCAAGTGTTTCTCAATTATAATCTCCTTTTCTTTAAGCCGGCTTCATACCACTGTTGATTCTCAAGCGAGGTAAAACGAGTGGTGTCATAATCTGGTGGCGTCTCCTCGCGACTCGTAGACGCGGTCTTCCAGGCGGGAGCGAGGTGGTGGCTCAAGTGAGGGACATTCCTTCTCAGGTGACTCCTCATGCAGGAGGTGTATGTTCTTCACTTGACGATGGCGAAGGTGTGCGAATCCTAGCTCTTCTTGTGCGAGCCATGATGGCCTAGATCAAAAACAAAATAAATGTGTATTAACAGTAATAAAAACTTCGTGAAATAGACCTTAAATATTTAAGAAAATTTTCGGCAGAGTTTCCCCTTGAAAAGGGGCAAAACTCCCTGCCAAAATATACCCAATTACAAGCAAAGGTCCTACTTAAATCATTTCAAACTCAAATGCACATGAATGATATGACTTTCAATCCAAAAATCGTATCCCATTGCTTGAAAACAATCCACTCACACTCCATTTCTTGGAATTTCAAACAAGAAGCTCGAAAAAGGTAAAAACTGAATTACTATAGGTTTGAAAAGTCATTGGATATGTAATCAATCTTGGAAACCACCTAAAGTAATATTTCAATGGTTATGCTAATATTATGTTCAAATTCATCCATTTAGCATTTTCACTAAAGGATTTATGCAAATATATGCAATAATCATATGTTAGCCTCTAATTGGTATAAAAATAATCTCCACTTCTTAACAATAAGTCAAACTTATCCAGGAAACAAAAAATTGCAATCAACAAGGTACAATGTGCCTTAACCGATACATGAGAAAAAATTATACAAAAATATCACCAAATCCACAATTCTCTCAATACTAAGCAAGAAAATAGTTGCAACAACTTATTTTAACACAATGTTACCACAATTAGAAAAGAAATTTCAACAATAACAAATTACCAAAATATGCCCAAAAACTAGAAAAAATGAAATTATAAAATTTCAAAGAAACTTGCCAAATTGCACCTCAAATGTGTAGAGTGATGGTAGAGGATGATAATGATGCAAAAATGGTGAAGAAACAACCTCAAATTCGACTTAAAAGGAGAGGAATTCAGTTCGGCCCTAATTTCAATTGTGAAGATCAAAACCCTCCAAATTGATGTTTGAATCGAAGATCGTTGAGGGTTTATGATCACAAGAGGCTGGGAGATGTTTTTGGGTGA